>JABFPM010000007.1:0-63417 GCA_022817325.1 Idris sp. 1 HC-2018
TTTTATTTTTGAAAAATTCGAAACAGAATATGATTATATCTCGAACTGTCAACTTTTACAGCCAACTTCATTTCAACTGTAGTCCGCTCTCTGGTCATAAGTATCGAATTATTCTTATCTCGCAGCTAACTTCTCAATGTCTTGAATGGATGCTCTACTTATGATTATTTATTAATTGGCTTATTATTATTTATTAATTATTCATTTATATCATACGTATATATTATTACACTTTAATACAAGTGTTTTTTCTTAAAAGAAGTTATATTTTAAAATAATATTTATAATTAATTTTATTGCACAAAGTTACCCTCCAGAGTCCAAAATTGTGATGACCTGTATATGTAATCTGTTTGAAATGTCGTAAACAATCTAATAAAATTTTTTTATAATTTCACAGTATAATAGTTATACTTTACGGAAAAAATTACTTGTAAATTCACAACTCATATCATATGTTATATGAAAAAAAGTTTTTGAGAGTAATATTTTGAGCAACATTTTTGTTAATTTTAATTTTTTATTATATAAAATTATTATATAAAATGTATTATATGAACTATAAAATTAAAATTTTAATTGTTGTTAACATTAACAATTATAATAATTAATGTCTTAAAATAGTGAAAATGTTCATTGTTAGTTACACACAATGAAAATATAGAACTCACGAGGTTTATTTGCAGTTTCAGTAAATTCTATTGTATAAATTATAATTTAATGACGACTTACACAAAGTTGCCCCATTTGATGGTACACGAAATAAAGTATTTTATAAATTACTTCAGATCAGAATTTACTTGACTTAAAATCTAAAATAATCAACCTAAGCTAGTCACTCAAAATATATTTAACTTAATTTAATTTGAAAGTTTTATATAATAATTGTTTACAAAATATACTTTTTTAGATACCAATAGTGCGAGCAATTTTATACGTAATTGCACAAAGTGCTGGTGCTATCGCAGGCTCAGCGATCCTGCGGGCCCTTTCCCCGGAATCCATGGAAATGAGTCTCGGAACAGTGTCGCTGGCAAAAGACGTCACTCCTGTTCAGGGTCTGGGTATCGAATTTTTCCTCGCTCTCATTTTGGTCATCGTTGTCTGCGGTGCCTGCGATCCTGGAAAACCCGAGAGCAAAGGAATCGCGCCGCTTATTATCGGTCTTGCGGTCACTGTTGGACACATCGTTGGAGTAAGCCAATAAAGATTGATGATTAATACCGCAAATTGCTATATAAGTACTGCAAATTATGGTCTAAATAATTGTTATGCTAAATACCAATTTATTATATAAATGAAACGCGATCTTTATGCAAATGCGCTGAAACAATTAGCTTCAATCGTTTTTTTCTGGAAATAATTATTTCACCTTTAACTTCTACAGTTTGTAGAAATATTTGTGTAACAATTTTCTTAAATTAAATCTTACGTAAAATGTGGTCTGGCAAAATTGTCTATCACAATGTGAGGGTGGAGATAATAATAGAGACTAGAAATTGCATTTCAATAATCATTTTCCACTCCAATGCGTTTCAAATTAGCTTAATCATTTTCAGTGTAATTGAAATAATTTTCATGCAAAGTCGTAGATGGCAATTTTTGTACGAAATATGTAGTGTACTTTTTTAATTAATTGATCATCGTTATTGATTGAAGGTTCAAAGAACTGGCGCAGGAATGAATCCTGCACGCTCTTTGGGGAGTGCCGTTGTAATGAGCGCTTATGAAGACCACTGGCTGTACTGGGTGGGGCCAATTCTCGGCGGCATTGCCGGTGGCCTTCTTTATACGCACGCATTAGGACCAGCCAAAGAACCGGAAGCCACCAACAGGTCTTATGGCACCGTCGCCACAGACGAAAAAGAGGTACAACACACCACAAGCATATAATATTTCGCTTTTAATTAAATCCTTTTTGGTGTACAGCTTAAAAAAAAGATTTTTACCACTTTCTTTTAATTTAAGAAATCAAACATGGTAATTGGGTTCCAAAAAAAGTATTTTCTTTTATTATAATAAGATGGACATATTTTTTATAGATATTGTTAATGAGAAAAGCTGAATTGAGGTAAAGTTAATAAAATTTCTAAAACTAAAGATGTTTGGGTCAGAATTAATTCTGAGTTTAAAGATGAAGAGTTCAGTATATTTGATTTAGCAAATGACACACACCCATAAAATGTTTGTTTGAATGTAAAAAATGAGTATTCTTTTAACATCATTTTTAGAAAACATATGTATATCTAAAGAAAATAAAAATGTATAGTCTATCTGATATGTTTACTCTGCAGAAGTTCGAGTACATAGATAGTGGACGAGGTGGACTATAATTGACACCGCATTACGAAATTTAATTGTAACAATGCTTAAGATGCTTTAGGAGTACGTGTCTGTGTTAAAAGAAGAGTTTGGGGGAATTTTTGATAAGGTATATTTATACAAGTCAAAAGTTTAAGTGTTTAGTTAGAAAGTGAACGTTTTCGAAACCAGGCCAATGTCTTTTGAGAAAAAAAATAACATAATTTATTTCCTCCTTAACAAGATGGTTTACACAAAATTTGTTGTCTGCATATTTGCACTAATTTCTAAATATTTTTTTTCATTTAAACTCGAAATTGTATAAAACTGTAGACACAAAATTTGTAAAAACTTTGCATGCACCTACAAAAATAATTTTATGATATTTTTAGAAAAAAAAACAAACAAAAAATTAAATGAATACCCTCAAACTCTTCTGAACATGCATGTCTTCTTAAAAAATATTTTTCCAAAAAGCATGTTGACAAACATTTGTAAATTACAATCTAAAACATTGGACTCGATCTTGGTTTGATAAACGTTCATAAGGCACTAACATTAATTTTACTATTAATAAGTTTGTTGTGGAAAAATTGTGCATTATTTGAAATTAATAAAATAATGCATTGTTTTCAGCTCCAGCAACTCACTGGCAGGAAGAATACCCAATCAGCAGCTTGATGTATTAACTTTTTATAAACGCACTCAAAAGCACTTTTTAGCTCGATCATAACCAGCATGATGCTTTTGAGAATCTCACCTCGTTCATCTCATCCGAGTCGACGTTATCTCATCAATAAACTTAAGTGATATTACTTCATATACTTTGGATCTAAATAATTATTTGACAAAAATAGATAGTGATGAATTTGAACAAATTTTTAAACAAATCAAATCTCACTTTTGGGGAATTAATTTATTGGTCAAGTAATTATTTTGTTTTATTATAAAGAAGAATAGATAAAAAAATGTATCTAAACAGCTAGGATGAATTTCAAAATAAATATAAATTTAATATTTGTAAGAATTACAAAAAAAAAAAATGAAAACTGAGTGATATTGTTAATTAATAAGCATATTAGGTCATTATTATTGAAGAATTCAAATATTAAGTTATTAAAAAGTAAATTAACATTTTGCATAATCAATAAGAAAAAGGATTTGTTTAACTGGTTTATAACAATTATTGAGGAAACTTAGTTAAGATAAATTAACAATAATTAATTCTTTAATAGTAAATTGATATTCATCGTTTTTCTAGACATGTAACGTACCATCATATATTTATATTCAATTCAAAATTCTTGCGAAAATGAATTGTTGATATATTTTTGTAAAATGTATTAACGCAATCATATTTAACCAAGCGTTGCATAATTGATCGTTAGTTTATTTAGCGTGAAAACAAAAAGAGCTTTTATACAATGTGTATTCCGGATATGCAGATGCATTAAACAATAAAAAGACAATAGCCCTGTCTTTTGAATTTTTGTGTTCATGCAAATTACGTTTATAATTTCACGGTCATTTGACAAAGCCGTTTTTTTTATCATTCTCAAATAAAAGAATTAAGTTTTATGAATAGCCATCAGATATAAGATAAGAAAATGTATACACCCATAAATTCAAAAGATTTTTTTTGTTACATATTAATAAAATCATTATTTTTTTAAGTTTATAATAAATATTTTCATAAAAGCATGATATATTTAAAACTTAGTAATCACTTTAATTAATGTATTTTTTTAGTATAATAATATACAGAAAATATAAAAATATAATTTTTATATCTTTAATGATAATTTATCACATTACCAGAATTACTAATAATTAAAATAATATATTTAAGTTAAAATTCTGCCAAATTATTCAAACGTACAAATTTTTAGAATTTAAGATTTCATATAATAATAATAATAATAATATTATTATTATAATAATTAATATGTAAGAAAATGTAATATATAGAATTAAGACAGTACCATGTATTTGATTATTTGTAATAAAATGTATTTTATATATATACATAAGCTTTTTTGGTTTATCCTCATGAAAAATTAAAAAGAATACGGAAAGGGTTTAAATTAATAACAGATTGTTTATCATTATACCTTACACGTTTTATTTAAATTGGTTTACAAATCTAACTTATCGCATAATTCACTGAATACTAATATATACTAAAAACCTATTTAGGTAAATATAACCTGAAATTCAGGTATTATTTAATTGAATGAGATTTCAGTGTAATAACTAGTATTTAATGTACCTTATTCTAAATGTAAAGGTTTTCTTTCATAAAATCTTCAATTAAAAAAAAATGTATTTGTAGAACTAAAATGTACGAACAGCAGAAAAATTTATTAAAAATGTGAAGACAATGCAATCCAATAAGGATTCGTAAAATGTATAAAACTGTAATTTTTTATGCAAATCAAATATCTTTCATGGTATGACCGATGACCGATGATACATTTATTATATTTTTACGTTTTTTATTTACAATTATTATACTATTTTAAGTGACAATGCACTCAGAAGTATTCAAGCATTACTTATATATACAGACATTCAATATTCTAACTTCACAAAACTCTTATTGTTAATCGAACACATCAGAATAAATTTTTGCAAACTCTCATTATATTTTAATAGTATCTTTTTAAATTTTATTACATTTTTATAATAAGTAATTATTCAATTATAATGCATTAAGATGAAAATCGTTCAACCATACGTGGACGATTTACAGCTTATTTACGAGAATATTTACTTATTATAAGTCAATAATCTTACATATTCAAATTTACGTTAGTTTTTAATATTGTTTTCTAATATTATTTCTAAATAAGGACATAATTATATTTAAATATCGAGCAGTCGATATATGAGAAAGAAATGGTATTTTTAACGTAACTTACTGTAATTACTTTTGATTAGGTCGTATTTCTTTTTTATATTTTACAGACAAAAAACTACAATTTTATGAAAAAAATGAATTTTATGAAATAGTTTGTAAATAAAAAACTTATAAATTAAAGTCAAGTCCTATTTTAAGGAACAATAATAGAAAGCAGTCATTATTCGTTAGTACAAATTATGTCAAAATAAAAACTTAATTAAATTTTAGTTTTAACATTCGTTTTTTTAAGCATTTAGGTTTACTATTACACCATTTAGTGTAAATATTTATAAAAATTGTCAATGTACGTAGACATCTAATATTTCAATGTATTGAATATAAAACTATTTCAAAATTGTAATACCATTATCAAATAGATTTATTAGTTAGGACATTTGCTTAAATTTGTATCAATTATTTTTGCTCAAAATTAAGCAAATTATTTAATAATTTTATTATTTTGTTAATTATTACAATATAAATATATATTAAAAGTAATTTTAAGTACTTGGAAAATTCAACATACAAAATATGTGTTATGAGTGATAACTATTTATAAAATTAAGAATACAAAATTACACATTTTTAATATGCTAATTCAATGTTTGTGTTATAAAAATCTTTTACTTCTTTTAAAATTTACATTAATTAGATGAAATAAATATTTGTTTAAAAATTATACAAATTTTATTTCATTATTAATTGTATTAAATAATTTAAACAAATATTATAAATTCTGATAGGAATATCAATTAATTAAACAAATTTTTCAAATCAAATTTTCATTTTAATATTAAAACAGAAATAATTCTGTCAATTTTTATACAATCGTAAATACAAAACAATTTTTCTATTGTTTCAAATATTCATTATAGAATTATACTTTTATAAATTGTACATTTAATTTACTCAGTGGAAGGTTAAGTGAATTCAATGTAAAAAAAAAACTTTACAAATAAGACAAAGAGAGAAAAAAAACGAAAAAAAATGTCAAAAGTAAAAATTATCCAAATATCTATATGATTTTCACGATTTAATTCATACACTCTGAAACACTCTACCTACAAAACAAATCATTTCAAATAAACATGGCCATCTATTCTTTTTCCCCGAAATTATGCTAAATCATATATCTGTTCTGTTATTCTGTAATGCACAGTGAATATGTCCTATATGTATTGCAAGAACCTATCATATATCTACGACATAATGAAAAGCAATTGTTTTAAAACAATATAAAAAATAGTTATCCCTCGAATTAACCTTCCATCTGCGACAATTTATCTTCAATACTATCGCAACTATCATTGATTTCAATCAACTGCACATTTTTTTCAGCAGTATTTACTTCAGCGTCCGCTTGCTCTGCTTCAATTGGTTTATCATCTTCACTGCCAAAGATATCTGTCCCAGACTGTGATAGCTCCTGTACCTCGCCATCCGCAGCTTCCTCCTGTACAACAACAGTCTTCTCCGGCTGTTCCTGAGACTCACTTTCCTCTACCGTCAGCGTATCCATGGGTTCCTCCTCATCCTCTTCCTCCTTATCCTTCTTCGTCTCTTCTTTCTCGCCTTTCTTCGTTTTCTCTTTATCCTCAATGTTCCACTTCTGCGTCGAATTTTCTATTTTTATTTCTGTTAAATTGCTCAAAACATTTTCCTCCATCTTCACAACATTATTTGTGGAGTCCAAAATGTTGCACAGCTCCTGGCTCATCTCCTCGACATCCTGGGCCGGCGTCTCGTCCGTTTTTGCAGCTGACTTCTTGTTCGTGTAAACCTTTGGGTCCTTCTTACTAGTCTCTTCACGTTTCTCTTCCTCCTTCGACTCTTCTTTGTTTTCCTCTTCATTTTCGTCCTCCTTCGTCTCCGGGTCATTGTACTCCTGTTCCTCATCGTAAATGCTCTGCTTCCTCTTCACGAAGACTCTCTTCAGCGGCAATTGTTGCTCGTCTTCCGAGTCATCGTGTCTGTCAGGCATCATCTCGTCCACCGGCTCGTAGTCCTGCTGCTTACGCGATTCCAGTTCCTCGATCTTGAGACGCTGCTGCTCGACACGTTTTTCCAGGTACTCCAACTTCTCCTTGGTTTCCTTGTCGCTCTGAGACAAAGCCACCAACTCGCTTTCCGCTTTGCTCTGCTGCTTCTGACTGGTAGAAGGCTGCGATGTCTTCAGTTCAAACTTGTACTCCGAATTGTCCGGGGACTTGAGCTGCTCGCTGGCACTCTGTATTAATCCTGACATCTGACTGGCGTCAAAGGGCTTCTTCACCACCACCCTCTTTACCACATTTCGCGTCGGCAGTTTTGCCAGTTCCGCAGGATCAATAATCGTGCCATCTGGATTCATAATCACTTCTCGAGTGGTGTCGCCCTGCCGGATGATTCGCCGGACGATAACTCGTCTGGTCACCTTGGCACCGGAAGCCCCAGCTGAAGCTGGTGACGTGACAGCTTCTGCTTCTTTGACAACAGCCTGACCCTCAGCATTGGGCTTTCTCACGACAATTCGCTTGATCACCTTCACCGCCTTCACCACATTGTCTGACTTGTCGTCCTTAGTCACCACCTTGGTCTGGTCCTTACCCTGCTCCTGCTGATGCTTCAACGGGATCTTATGCTCCTTGAAGACCGAAGCGACAATCTTCTGCACCTGCGCCTCAGTCTCGTCTTCCTTTTTGCCTGACTTCTGGGTTGGCGAAATAGACATGCCTCTGCTCTCCGAACCGTCTTTCTTAGGAACTGGCATCAGAGTCTTAATCGTCTTCACAGTCTTGACCACAGTACCGTCCTTGTTACGCACGTACACCACCTGTTCCTTCGAAGACTCTTCCTTTTCCTGTCCCTCTCCCTCCTCATCACTGACCGATCTCTTAATCGGCTTTGGTAGCTTCTTTACCACGTACGCAGGTGGTTCGTAGTCATCGTCGGAGTACTGATCATCCTCCTCTTCCTCTTCCTCAGTCTCCAGCTCAACTTTGTCCTTGCTTTCTGGCGGCAGACCATCCGGACCCATCTTCTCCCCGGCCTCAATGTGCTGTTTGATGTGGGTCACATAATCAGCTCTGTTACGACACGATTCTTGGCAAACGTCGCAGGTCAGACCCGGTCCGGTGCGTTTGGTGTGCGTGAACTGGTGCACTTCCAAGCTCTCTTTGCGTTTGAACGCCTTGCCGCAGTCCTCACAGACGTGGCGCTTTTCCACCGAGTGGGTACGCATGTGACGAGTCAAATGGTGACTCAGCAGGAATGTTCGAGGACAGAGTTTGCAGAGGTAGGGTCTGTGTCCGGCGTGGGTGGTCAGATGCCGCGCGAGTTTGGTGCTGGTCCGGAATGCCTCTTTGCAGTACTCGCAAACAAAAGTCTTATCTTCGTTGTGCAGCAGCTCGTGACGTTCTAGACCCTGTTTATATGTGAAACGTTTGTTGCAGATGTTGCACTGGTAAGCTTTTGCGGTTTTATGTGCAGTGTCTTCGTGTTTTTCCAGTTCCTCGGTGCTGAAGAATTCTCGGTCGCAGTGCTGACAGCCGTATCTGAGTTCGTCCCGGTGGGTCCGTTCGTGGCGCTGAAGGAGATTGGCTCGGGTGAATTGTTTGTTGCAAATCGAACAGGAGTAGGGCTTCTCCTCGGAATGTGTGGCCATGTGCTTCTGCAGGTCGTATTTGGAGAAAAACATGCGCTCACACTCGGTGCACTTGTAGTTGCGGTCTCGATGGGCGCGCTGCGTGTGCAAAACCAGTGACTGACGCAGAGGAAACGTACGGTCGCACTGGTCGCACGCGTTTACTCGAATCTCCCCGGGCTCAAGCTTGCGGTCCTCTTTGCTGGCGTTCTCCATTTCCTGGTCCTCTTCGACTTCCTCCACCTCCTCGTAAAGTTCCTGTCGCTGGTCGGACTTGTTCTGCGATGTGCGCTCCTTCTCTCGTTCGCGCATCTCGCGTCTCTCACGGTCACCGTTGTCTAAACGCGGTTTTTTGGATTCTTGGGCCTGCATCCGCTGGTCGCTTGAACGCTTCAAGGAATCGGGAAGTTCGGCAGAGATTGGCGGAAACGGTCGGGGAAGGACCCCGGAGATGGGGTAGTTTCGCAGGGCTTCATCTGCTTTCTTGCATTGCTGCTTGAATTTGTAAGAACGGTCCAGGTTCCAGCGACACATATTGCAGATCATTTGTGGCATGCCGTCTGCTGCGTAAACCTTAAATAAATTTGAAACATTGAATTTCGCTTTTTTTGTAACAATTTTTAAATAGATATTAGTTGAATATATAATTTGCATGTATTTTAATATACTTTGATCGTTAAAGACGATTCATTTTTAGTTTATGTTTTTTAAATAATATCTATGTCTTTAATAACTTATTTTTTAAGTTAAAAAGCGTTAGTAAGTAATAAATTATATTTTTATGTTACAGCATTCCAGAATATAATCTAAAACGAAAGCATCTTCAAAAATCTGCCGAAAATTTGTTTTGCATCAGAATGTGCGAAGCATGATAAAAAAATATGCTATGCATGCACCGTACCAACTGCGTAAATATTTTATGCATAAGTTATGACTGGTTGTGTATCAAAATATTACCTTTCAATAAATTTGATTATTTTATTGTAAATTTTAAAAACACAAGATAAATTAATTTTGTGTAATACTTAGAATATACTGAATATTAATATATTAAGTTAAAATTACTTAACAAATTTTAATTTTTTTCCATATAAAAATGACTCAAAGTACGAAATTTTTGTTTCGAATTAGACCAGAAAATAAAAAGTATAGATTCAGTATGATTCAATAACACTGGACCCACAATACTGTTTCAGAATTAAGGCAAGACTGATTTCCGCTTGAATGTTCAAACTTGATTTTTTTCCTTTTTTATAATATAAATTTATGAATTAAAAGTGTCAATAACATTATATTTAATTTATATAATACTTAATGTTATCATATAATATATTTCCAAGTATATTTTAACAATTAAAATATTAAACATGTTTAAAATATTTAACATTTAATAAGGATCTCTGCGGTATTGAATCCAAGCGTGATTCAGTCTTATAACGCAGTATAAATAATACTGCATTACATTTGAAAGACAGGATTGTTAACTTGTATTAAATCAAGCTCAGTTTTGCACTGATTCAGTACATTTTTCCCCATGTACACACACAAGTAAAAATGTCTCCTGCTGTAACTTGAATAAAGCATTTTTTTAAAAGTACAATCAGCATTTAATAAAATTTAAAATCAAAGAAAAAGTAAACTCGCGCTCAAGTATTTTCAAATGTTTTGATTTAAATTAGAATAATAAAATTAAGGTACTGTCTATTCGCACACAAAAACGCGAAAAGCTATAATGTAAATTTTATATGTATATATGGATCTATTTACATGTATATCGATATAATATTTACATTGTTGCGTTTTGGTGTGCGAATATCTAAAATTAAATTTTAAACAAGAAAAAATAATCAAAATATACATAAAGGAAAAATACTCTTCGAAAATATATAAACTTGCTATACAAAATTATTTTTTATGTACTTTTTAAAATAACTTAGCACCATAAATATGTAAATTCAAATTAGTTAGTAATTATTATTGTTATAATTATTTATATTTTTATTGATTTTTACTATTAAGATAATTGTTGTTAATAATTTAAAGTTTGCAATTTTTTCAAAATTTTTTAAATTAAGTCTACAATAATACAATTTATTTGAAATTATAAAATTTATAATTTTTATTAAAATGACAATAAAGTAGATTTCTTTTGTACCCGCATTGAGTTATTGTTTTTCATTTGAATTTAATAATACATTTATATAAATTAAGGAAATCGTTTAAAAATAAATTATAAATAATTGATTATTGCAAAATACTAAACTAAAGTTACAAATAACATTTTAAGAAATTTATATTCTAATAAATTATTTTTTATCAATAATGTTACTTTATATAAAACAAATTTCAATTTTTTTTAAAACTAATTATACGTCAATTAGGCAATTAGACAAATGCTCCGAAGTATTTATGCTCCATTATTTGACAGTTAAAAATAAATAAATAAAAAATATTCAAGTGAATAAAATTACAAAAAACAATTTTGTTTTATTATCTTCATACTAAAATGTTAAATAATTGATCAACTAACAACATAATTTTCTAAAATTAGAAAAACAATATAAACAAAACCTATTACTAATTTAAAACAAAACATGAACAAAAACAACAAACTCAACAATTAACTCATTTTTACAAATTAAATTTTATTTCCTATTCAAGAAACATTGAAACATTATTTGCATAAAAAACGGTGCACAAAACATTCCGACTGTTCGATAAACACATTCACCGGTAATGTAGGTTTCTACTTGATCCTCTAAGCTATTGACTCGGCCGTTTTAGCATTATGAGGGATCAATTAGCAACCAATACATAAACCCCAAATGCAATTTTTAAAAAAAATTTTTTTTACCATAAAATGTAAATCAGGTATATTACCTCAATTGAGACACAGGACATAACTTGCAAGCTGAGTGGTACATGATATGGCTTGTTGAGATTGGAGTCGTAAATGTAGTTTAACGGCTCGGCATCGGTGAGGCAGAATCTGCAAACACGTCGCGAACGCAACGGAACCGCTCGATTCTCCATCCTAGCGGTGGCGATGTTTTTAGTCAAGATTTTCACTTTCGTGAGAATTGTTAACCGGCTAAAGATTTTTCGAGCGTCGGTAATCGCGTCGCGACACTCCTTTTCGCGGACAAAGTATACACTGCTCTGCTGTTATGGCGGCCGGCGGCTGTAAATTCTCAACTTCTATCCGCGAAGTAGAGAAGTGTCGAGTTTAGCCTCGACCCGATCCAATATTTGGGTTTTGCACACTAGCGACATTGGTACGCGCGTCCCTGATAAGCCAAACTCAGAAGGTAACTGTTATTGGCGCCATCTGTCGATAATTTATTAAAACCTCTTGTATGAAAACAAAAGGAAAATTATTGCTGAGATGTGAATTATGACAAAATATGTTTGGTTTTTTTATCATGAGACGATACGGAAAATTATTTTCTATTTTGAGATGATAATTACCAGCAAAACTTTTGTTGTGTTTGATGATAATATACTGTTTTATGAAAAGTCATTTTAGTCCCTAATAGCCAGTACAATTGTAAAAGATTTACATAAAATTTACATAAATGTAGCTGCATTATTTGCATAAATCATTTTCGTAAAATTATGTATATAAGAATGTACAATTCGAAAGGCTTTATTAATTATTTCTAATTCATTTAATGATGATTAAAAATTTGCCATGTATTTCAATGAATAAAAAATATTATTTTCAAATTTTAAAAAGTATTTTATTTTATTTATATGTAGTGAAATATACTTAAAATATTTATCAAATTACATGTATCTCTCAATCAAAATTTGTGATAAATTAAATTTGTGTTTTATTGTTGGATATTCAACGGCCTGTGATTAGTGCTCAAATTGGGGAATAAAATCTAACAAAATTGCAAGGCGGCGCCACTGTTAAAAGTAATATTTAATGGACGATATTTATAATTTTTAATTTATCAATAAACGATACAAAATAATTTTTTCATAAAATTAATGTATAATTGTATGAATAAAATTGTATAGAAGAAAAATTATGTTTTCTAATGCAAATAAGATGAATTATGTTATATATGAAAAAGGTTTTTCCATTTTGTTCTCATAAATGATTAAAAAATATTTAAAGAATTGAAGAAAAAAATTATTAATAAAAAAAATATAGGTAAACGATTCACATAAATTACACATCCTAATGAGGAGTTACATTTGTGTAAATTTTAAGTAACTCTTTTACTGAAATGTATTATAAATAAAATAAATTATATTTAAAAAAATATTTAAATTAAAAAGTAGTTTTATTGAATTATAATAATAATAAACAAAAGCAAAAATTGTGAAAATAAATACAAAAATATAAATATTAACAAGGTTTATTTTGTATTGTTTAACAAGTTTTGTTTATTTATTGTTTCTGAATTCATTTTTAAACTTGATTTTAAAATTTTGTTAGTTAGCATTTTTGACATGAAGAAAATAAATGAATTTGTTTGTTAAAAATAAGCCATAACTAATGTTGATTATTTATACAAGATTGAAACAAATGCCCAACCAAAGTGGACAAATTATTACATCTTTTCGGCACCAATGTCACCACCGGAATAACAACTTTCCGAGCAGAATTGCTGCAAGAGCAGGGCTTGAATACCTTGACAGAGGTTTCAAAAAAATTGGCAAAATAATTTCCTGCTGTTTTGAAGGGTTTGTTCCTTTAATGTACTTTTTACAAATTACATACAAAAATAAATTTTTTATAAAACTACCATTAATAAATTCTTATTATTTGATATGAAAGAATATAATTTGCAAAAATATAGCTTCAAAATTAATTAAACATATGCCTTTATAAATTAAATCATTAAAAATAATTGTCTTTTGACAAAATATAAAAAAAATAAGAGTTATTCGATATTATCTACAGAAATTTAATATTCTATAAAAAGGAAGGTAGGTAGAAAATATCTAAAAATAACCAGTTTCACTTAACATTTTATCAATAAATTTGGATTTCGTGAGTATTCAATAAGTTAAACTTATAATCTTTATATATTTTTAGGTGGGTACAATGTTATGTTTCGGCAACTACATTTTAAATGCTACACTTAGGAAAAAGCATAACTTCTGGCTTGAGTTTTTTGTGATAGTTATGTTCACTTATTACCAAGAGTTGGACAATTATTACGGATTCATTTAAAACGATGGCAGGGGACATTGTCCTTTTGCAGTCTGGCGACCGCGTGCCTGCTGACATTAGGATCCTGGAATGTCAAGGCAATTTTGTTGCGGTTTTTTTTATTTCATCTGACTTTTTGCTTAACTCTTAAACTTTCAGGTCTGAAAGTTAATAATGCGTCGATCATCGCCAGGAGAATCGGTTGTGAACAAACGAACCATCCATATTTTGACAGCAAAGAATACTGTATATTGTACGTCAATGATGTCTGCAATTTTCCACTTAAGGATTTAAACTATTCAAATTAATCTTCTTTTCTTTTTTGTTTTAGATTCAGGAAAAGGAACTGTTAACATTTTGGAATTATTATTGATTACGCTGAAGATCATATTCATGACTTTGTTTGAGCTCAAATTAGGTAACTAAAAAAAGTTGAACTGAAAAAAGTAATAAAAATATTATTATAAGATTTTTTTTTACACCAACTTAGTTGTAGTTAAATTTTCAAATTTTTGAAAGCTGTTAAAGACTGAACTTAATTAGATTAGTGACTAGCACAATCCTTTTTTTATTTCTGCTTAGGGAAATTGTGTGTTTTCTAAAAATATCTTTACATAATAAGCCAAATAACTGTTAATTAGAAAATTTACCTTCTACTTTCCAACTTTTAAGCACAGACAGCTCACCGATTTGAATTTGTTGGACAACTTTGTTATCGCTCCGAGGATTACACTTCCTTTTGATGTTATTTGAATATTTTGCCACGTTGTTACAACTGACTTATGACTAGCTATAACACTGGTCTTTAAAAATTTTGTTATTTTAGGATTGAAATTTATCAACTTTATCTTTAAAGAGACATCCCAGTGAAATCGCAAAAACCACAAATTTGTATCGATTTTATGAACTTTTTTATTTGGTTCCATTTTAGTTGTATAATAAAGACAAAATGTTGAAACCGTAAAAATGTGTAAATTGTTTAAATAATTTGTTGATAACTATTGAAAAATGCCTATTTTTGAGACGATTTTGTGAGTCACCTAGTGGACCGATTTACTATTTTTTTTAAATGTTCACAAAATCTAGGAAAAGGAATTCTATTGAATGAATTTTAAAATTTTATTAAAATAAGAAAGTTATCTCAATTTATCTGAGAGTTGTCATAAAATCCCGTAAAAAAGGCTAAAAATCGTTTATTTTGCACATTCAAATGTTGACAAAACTGTTATAAAAATAAATATAACAAATTCCGTCAATAGAAATCTTTTTTCTAGGTTTTGTAAACATTTAAAAAAAATGAGTAAATCGGTCTACTACACTGAGAGAATTATGATTTTAAAAATTATGATCAGTGCTAGTAAACTAAATGCATGAAGCACTTATTAGATTATATTCAATCATTATTTAATAAAAAATTAGCAGTGATAGAACTTTTTTAAATATTGTTTAAAGCACTGATCGTAATTTTTAAAATTATAATTCTCTCAGTGTAGGTGACTCACAAAATCGTCTGGAAAATGGATAAACTTGATAAATAAAAACACTCGATAATCGCATTTCAAATTGAGTTGACAAATAATTTGATATGTTTCGTAACATTTTTTTCATATATATATATATATATATATATATATACGTATAAAAAGCATCCTGATATCCCTAGATCCGATTTGAAACCTTCAGGAAGTGGCAAAATGCAATGAAACATAATTTGATTAATTGGTCATTTTTCATGAATTTTCACTGGGATGTCCCCTTAATGATAGAAAAATATATCTTTATGAAACTGATTTGAGATTGACATATTGTAATTTTTTATATTATTTAAACAATTAATTGGATTTTTTTATTATTTATTACTTTTACAAGTTATTATTTAATTATCCATTATTTATTAAATGAACTAAAAGTTTGTTTCATGACTTTTAGTTCAATTCATTCAATATTTATGAATTCAATGAATGCATGACAACATTTAGGATAGGACAGTTGATTAACATAAATGATTTAAGCAAATTTTTCAGCTGCACGTTGTGCATAAAAAAATCAGAAATATTTATGGTGGAATTGGCGTTGAAGGTGTTGAATATTAATATTTATAATATTACTGTCAAAGACCGTGATGTATATTTGGATAAATTGTTTTTGCCCAAACAAGATTAGCAGAACACTTTTGGCGCCCAAATAGATTTATATGCTATTTATTAAAATTTTTGTAAAAACAACTAAATTTGAGTCAACAAATTAAAAAAAAATATTCATTTTAAACTTAGTCTTTCTAGATAGGAATAAAAATAAAAATATAACATAAAAGATAACAAATTAAATATCTAAAAATATCATTTAATATTTCCATTTAAATGTGAAAACTTTATCTAAAATTCTTCATAAAATGCACAAAATATTGCTAAATGAAAAAGTTATCTTTTCTTCACATGAACTGTACAAAGTTATGATTCTGATACGCGTTTTTGACTCGAATGCAGTTTGGAATTTCTATTAAAATATATAATATGCAACTGATTTTTGCACTCATATCACAAGACCCGGTCCAATGATAAACATTTAAATATTGTTTTCATCGAAGAGCAGCCTTCTTCGGGTATGCTACAACACGGTGTTAGGTGTTGTAACGTGGATTCAAAGTGGGGAGACATATAAAGCCCCCGAAGCTCCAGTCAAGTCCCAGTAGACTCTAGTCATCAACTTGAAATCCTGTCCAATTGCTATACACATAAAACTAAAACGTGTTTTGGTGCGGGGGAAAATCAAAACTCTTTTCTTCCCCCACCTGCGACGACATCATGAAGGCGGAAATTCTTTGTTTAGTAATCTGCCTGGGTAACTATTATTAAATTTCTTTTCTGTTTCATTTTTATTTCATAATTTTTGCAAAATGTCCCCACAAGTGATGATAATTATATAAAAGTTGTATGAGAGAGAAAAAAGCGACAATTTTTTAATTCAACTTGAAAGTTATTAAATTAAATTACGAACGTTTATCTGTTAACAAAATAATTTACATATATTCTATTACGGGTATCAATATTCCGTAGGAAAACTGGAAAGCAACTGGTTAATGTATAAACGATGTTTCGATTTTATCCCTTCCCCGACACTTTCTCACTTTCTTCTGTTTACGAGGTCGACCAGCGTTCATCGCGAATCGTCCAGGGACGTCAGCATTGCCTTGAGAACTTTTGAATACTTTCAAAAATAAAATTTCCTATTGTCTTTTAAATTGAAGTAAATTTAAAAGGTCTTAAGGACAATAGTCGATGACTTGTGGCTTGAGAATGTTTGAATTTCACTCTTTCTAAATAGTTTTTGTTATTTTTTAAAATTTAAACCTTAGTAAGTTTACATTTGAAATATTTAAAAAGTTGAGATTTCAAATTTATTATAAGTTAACATTTATTTTAACACATTGAAGAACGTATTGTTTATTTTGTATTTTAGTTGCAGCTAATGCTTTGAATAGAAAACAAGAGGCTGCTGAACAAAATCGCCGGAAAGCTTCAGCTGCCACACAAAGGAGTCCAGCAGTAAGCGATGAAGCAGAATATGAAGATGAAATTTCGGATCAATGTCCAGAACCCAATGGTTATTTTCATTTTAATGATTTGTATTGATTAATTTTAAGAAAAAACTTGAGTATTGAATATTTAATTTTACTTTTTAATCCAATCAGGTTATTTTCCTGATGCCGAGCAATGTGACAAGTACTACGATTGCCGAGATGGAAAAATAACAGAGAAACTTTGCCCTGATGGACTAGTTTTTAATGACTACAGTCCGCAGCATGAGAAATGTGATTTACCTTTTGGCATTGATTGTTCCAAAAGACCAAAACGGCGTAAGTTTACTTTGATCAAATTGTTTAATAGTTGAAAAACAAATGGAGCAGATTCAAATTTAGGAACAAAGAATAATTAAAAAAATTGATTTACTAAAAACTTTGAAACATTTTTTCTCAAAACATAATATTTTATTAAACTTAAACCTCAATTGTAAAACTGAATTAGCAGCAATAGAAATTTTGCTAGTTTTCCAATTTACGGTATTCATTTTTGTGGCAAGACATGTGAATAAAAAGGCATTACAAAAACACGAACTGAAACAATTATAATATTTTTAGATAAATAATTTTCTAATCATAAAATTGTAATAAAGTCTTATATTTGGACAAATTTATTTATTAAGTTTTTAAATTTGTCATAAAATTATATTCCAACCTGAAAATAAAAATAATTAATTTTTTGAATATAAGACAGCAACGTTACTAAAAAAATGAATTAACATTCATTCAAAAATAAATAACTAAAAGAAAAAGAATTTTTATAAATGACATTTTTTATTTTTATTTTTTTTTAAATAAGAGTAATGTATAATTTGTCAAAGGTATCTGATCTTTAAAAAAATGGGTGTGTTTTTTTAGTGTAAAATAAATGGATATAAGCAATACTACAGAAAATTTCCTTTTATTTGTAAAAAATAATCAAACAATTTCTGGCTGAGGGCACACCTTTGGGACTATTTTTTGTTCTGTTTTTGACCTCTAAAACGGGCAAAAAAAGCGGTGCCCTTTGAAATTGTAAGGCTCACACTTTCATTGCAACAAATCGAAATTTTGGAACTTAGAACACACCTTCAAAACTATTCTTTACTTGTTCCTTGGTCTCTCAAATGTACAAAAATAATTGGGCCCAATGAAAATTTAAAGGGCGACACTTTTAAAATTGTTAATTAGATAAATGAAAAACATCTAAAAGGAAAATATCTGTAGAATTGCTCATATAATTTACCAGTATAAATTAACAGAAAGTATAATTCACGTTGAAAAAATATAGTTATTTAACAACTGAAGTATTTTAATCATATTTAATTGATTAAATTATAATTACTGCTTTATATTTGTGTTAAAAAATTAGTTATTTTCTAAATTTTTACAGAAAAGCCACAGCCAAACTTACATTGTCCAAGGATGCATGGGTATTTTGCACATGAAGATGCAAGAATATGTGACACGTTTTATTATTGTGTAGAAGGTAAATTTAACATGATCACTTGTCCTGATGGCTTAGTATTTTCCGAAAAGACTGGAATTTGTAATTGGCCGGATGAAGCTCAAAAGAAAGGCTGTGGATCACGAGAATTGTTTAATTTCACTTGCCCTGTTGTGAGTACTGCTTATTATTTTTGTAATTACATTTTAGTAGTCTTAACTTTAATTAGTTTCTTAAAAAATTCTTTTTTATCTATCAAGATATACTGACGAGTTAAATCGTCACATGTTGCATATCTATAAATACAAATTCGGTATTTACAGATATATAAACTGTAGAGAGTTAACTCGTCAGTAAAGTTCAAAGGGTTAATAAATATTTATTGTAGATATAGTTAATCAAATTTGAAGAAAATTTATTTATACCATTTTGCATGTATTCTAAAAATTATGATTTAATAAAAAATTAATTGCTAAATTTACAAAACTAAATTTGCTAACTTTAAAAATAATAGTCAATATTATTGTGATTTAGGTTGATGAGTCTGTTGCTGCAACCCATCCACGCTATGCTGATGAAAGTGATTGTCAGTACTTTTATGTGTGTGTCAATGGAAATGTTCCGAGAAGGAGCGGTTGTAAGCTTGGTCAAGCGTTTGACGAACGAACAGGAAAATGTGATTGGGCGAGAAAAATTCCTGAATGGTAAGTGTACTGACATCGAAAAGACATAATTAAAAATTACTTTAATTATCTTTAAAAATGTATTTATTTGATATTTTTTCTAATTACAGCAAAGATTGGTACAAGGATGTATTGACTGACAAAGAATTAGATGCTTTGGAAAACCCACCACCCAAACCAAAAC
This sequence comes from Idris sp. 1 HC-2018, assembly GCA_022817325.1. NCBI lineage: Eukaryota > Metazoa > Arthropoda > Insecta > Hymenoptera > Scelionidae > Idris > Idris sp. 1 HC-2018. The sequence continues at coordinate 19,869 of JABFPM010000007.1, forward strand.
CCACAGGTGGACCTAGCAGAAGAAAAGGACCAAGACGAGAGGAATATAATTAAGAGTAGGACTATAATTATTAATTAATTTTATTATATTGTAATTAAGAATATTTGTAAAATAAAAGTGTAAGAAAACTTTTATGTTGTTACTAAATCTGTAATATAAACTTGAGAAAAAAACCACACCACTTCATATAGTTAACTAATTAGAAGTGACGCGTTTTTTATTTCCCCTAATATTATCTTACAATTTTGAATTACGTGTTAGTTAACTAATATTATAAATGTAACGTGTAATCAACAAAGTTTGAATTTAAAATTTTCAAGTAATTTAAAAATTTTTAAATTGTAGACGGTCAGATGTAATGTACAATTACGAAATATTGAATGAAAAATTACATCTGTAATGTATCTGAAAAGTGAATTGATTTACAAATTTGCTCACATCACTGAAATCATTTTTTAGAATGATGTATCATTTTCGGGCCCTCCATCCATCTTTTGAGGGGAAGAACTTTTCTCCCACGCCCGCTCCTTCCTCGATTCAATAAAACTCAGAAGTGTATTAAGACCGAAGATTTGTTTGTTTATTATTAGAAACTAATATTTATTAACTATTAGAGTGAGTTATTTTTTTGGCCACTACACCCTAAAATCAAAGTTTTTGATTAAAAAATAAAGTCCCATACACTTTTAGTAATTTTGTCAAAACATTTTTATTATATTTGTTGGCACTATTTTTACATCTGAACACATAAAGTGGTTTATATCAATCGGATTACGCATATTTTTGGATATGTGTTTCTCACATAAATGCTCTTCAAGGATTACACAAATTTATCCAGTTCCCTCTTTATTTTATCTTGTATCTGGCCTATTTAAATTTAATTTTTTTTTTAAATTTTACAACAAAAAATGATTTATTATTTCAAATTAAGTTTATAAAACATTTTTCTGTGCAAATTCTTAAAAGTTTAAAAATACTTCATTGAGTCCAATTTCAAAGAAAAAAAAGAGAATTTTGTTGACTATGTAAAAATTAACTGAATAGACAAGATTTAAACAATGTTTTGGACAAAATTGATAAAAAAAGAGTTTTTATTTTACAGGGATATAGTTAAAACAGACTCAAACTCTGATAAGCCACACATTGTGCATACATTCTTGCATTCTATAATTTATAAAATCGAAATTGTCAATGACGTATGGTTTCCTGATATCCATGCATAGTAAGAAAAAATGTACTGAATCAGTGTGCCAAATTAAAACTCATTCAGTACAGGTTAACAATATTTTTTTCAATTGCCCTTTTCAATTTATTATTATCTTTGATTTTTTTTCAATTAAATTTGGTACTATGTCAATTTTATATGGTTTAATTGAAAAACTACCCTGTACACGAAAAGCGATCAAAAATGACCAAAAGGTAATTGAAAAATTTTGATCACTTTTCTTAATGGTATTTTAAATTTCACTTTTTTCAATGGTATTTACTTATAGTACTGAGGCCATTCGATTTTAAAAATGTGAATTTTCTTGTATAGTTTTAAATCGCTTTGTTGCATTTTTTAATCCCCTTTCAAATGACTTTTATTCAAAAATATTTTACAAGATTTATATAAATAAATTTAATTAGTTTTAGTGTATGTATTAATAAAAAAAATTCTTGTAAATGATTGGGCTAAGCGAATATTGCATTTTTTAAAATAATTGTAATGAAATTGTGTGAGCGCACTTGTATCAGTAATGTGTTAGTAAGTAAGTTTAGACGGGAATTGCCGGTGTACAAATAATAATTTTATTAAAATTAATAAAGCTATATTTTATTTAACGTAGTGCTTATTTCTTTATTAATAAAAATATATTTTATATAAAATTAAAATGTTAAAGTTCTACATAATATTTATGTTTTGAAGATTGTTCCAATTAAGACTTTTGTTAAATAAATACTAAAACTTTGATCCATAAGTATAGTTAATTATAATTATTGTTATTTTTTTCTTATTGTTTTTATATTGAAATGTATCAATTTGTTTAAATTAAAGCTCTGTATTTTTATTACAATTTATTTTTGTCTGTACTGATGAAATTTGACGACTTTTTAAGTAATTTGAATTGTCATAAATTACATAGTTAAACATTATGTAAAAATCGAACGTTTGAACATTTTACATAAAAAAGTTTCCTAAAAAAGTTTTTTATTTAAAATTATGTAGTATCCTCCTGTCTTTAATTCATATATACACAAATAATCATAAGTAATAATTTATTGAAAAATATTTTGTATACCTATAAAATTAATATAATATTTTCAAGTAATTATAATTACTACAGACGTTAATATCTTTGATAATATTAATGAAATGATTTAAAATTCAATATTTCTTCTTAATTCTCTAACGCCGAATGTAAATAATATTGTAAAATGACCAGACATACAGCATTATATTAGTTTTCTTTATTGAAATGTTTAAATGAACAATTTTTCCCTTTGGGGGGTTGGCGCGCGAAGCGTGCCAGGGTCACAGCAAGTCTGGCGATCGAAGATCCCTAGTTTATTAAATTTTCTTTGTTGATAAAAATTTGATTCTCAATGAATTAAAAGTATTAATTAAAAAAATTGAGTTTTTCTTATTTTTATTTTTTCCTGTGCCTAATGAAACTTTTGTAAAATCTATTATACTAAAATAAATTAAAAATCTATGTTGACCATTTAAAGAAACATTGATTTACTTATAAAAATGTCATTTAAACATCATAAAATGTATAAATTATTAGTCTTGAAATATGGGCTTGTGATGTTTGGATGTTCATGGCTTCAATTTTAATGATTTTATGGATCTCTATAGCGACGTATAGTTTGTTTTAAGGTCCCAGTAAACAAATTCATACCGAAGCAATAATCATTTTCAGTGAAAAGTTAAATTATTGGCAATTTTATTTTATCTAATTACCACAGATATTGCTTCTTTCTCGTGATTATGTATCAGTCTTGCGTTTATATTCAGAAATGTTGATTCGGTTAGTAAATTTGATTTTTATAAAACATTAGATGAATGTATTACTCAGATAAAAAAAAGTGTATTTAAAAGCCGAGATAGAAAAAAATCATAAAATAAGTTATTGAAGCCAAAATTAAAAAGTATGTACAAAATGCTATCTTTTTAACATTACATTTATTTTTATAAATAAATAAATTATTGTATTATTAATTTTACCAAGTTTATTTGACAGTACAACAAAAATTCGAAGAAAATATTAAAAAAAAGTATTTACTATCACGGGATAATTTATAGTAGGTGTCAATAGTTCATCTTGCGACTGAAAATAATGAATAAACTTTTGTATTTTACTACACAAATTTCTTTTAATTTTATTTACTATTCATTTTATATGAAATTGCACATTGTGATTAAAAACTCTGGATACATGATGACAAAATTATGTTTAACACAACCGTTCTAAGAGACGAGTTGCATTTCATGAAGTATCCAATTTCACGATCGGTCCATCGTAAATACAAATTATTTTTAAAGTTTTGTAATAAATATTAAATTCAAGTACTTAAAGGTTTCTTTTTTGAATCTAAATTAATGCTATATAAAAAATATGGGGTTAGAGCGTTCAAGGGGCGCAGCCTTCTAGTTATTTAATAATTAATAAAAAGGATCACTTTAAAATATCGCAGTTTTTGAATTTCTATAATATTTTTTAAAATAATTTTAAAAGTATGTGGATATAAGAATTGTTACATGATATACTGATATTTCTGTTTATATTGATAAAAAAAATCTTCTGTATAACTTTGTTTTTTTTGTGTACAGCATTTGCAATTATATAATGTTTTTAAACACCTTCAATTTTAACAATTTAAAATAACTCTATGTAAATGTTGAATAGATTGAGCTTTCACTGGTATGATACACTGTGTGAGATAATTAGGAACTATAAAATTTAGTTTCACAAGGTGCAAATAAAAAAAATTTACTTTTTATTAGTTCATTAATATCAGGATTTGTTCCGAACAACAGATTGAATACATTAATATGATTGCTTATATTATTTTGAGCGAAAAAAACTACGAAAAAAAATAGAACACACAGTGAAAGTTAAAGATAATAGACAATTTGAATAAGACATTCAGATGAATTTTGATCATAAAGTCTCAAAGATCATTTCAAACTAGTTCTTTAAATTTTATTTTTATCTTTTGGATTAGTAAGTTAAAAACACTTAACATAAAAGAAAAAATGCTTATAAAAGCTCGGATACAAGGCTTTTTACAATTAACCATCATTTTACATTTAATAATTTTTCATCTTCTGACATGATTATATTAAATTTAAAAAAATTATTATTTTTTTAATTGTAAAATAAAATATGTAACTAAAATACAGTATTTTATACATGTACAATGCTTATTTTATTGCGAATAATTTTTGAAATTATAAATTACACATTGTTTGAGTTAATTTACAAAAAACTGATTTCAAATAAGCTACTTTTATCAACAAATCAAAGTTGAAAATCGAACTCTCGCACTACTAAACCTATTAAAGTCTTTTTACTAGTTATCAGTTAAAGTAATTTGAAGGCCGTAAAAGTTGCAAACTAGTTTACACATACAAAATTCAGCAATGATTATTCTTAAAATCTGTTTATAATCATAAATTTCATCTCAATACTTGAGAAAGTGACCTAGTTAGATCGATAAATTTTGGAGTATGAGTTTACCATAAAAAAAATCTGAACTAAATTAAAATTAGTACCAACAACATAAAAAAAGTTCCTTTCTACACATCTTTCTTTATATAATCTCAAACAAATAGTTGAGATGACTGGAACGTATGTCAAACGTCTAACATAACTTTTCCATTACAACTCAATCAAAAGTCATTGAATAACAATGTTCCCTTTTTTTACATATTTTTATATAATTCTTTATTTTTAGGGAAAAAATAGAGCGGAAGTAAACAAAATCTTCCCGATATTTGCGTTAACCTTCCCATATTTAGATTACAAGATGTATAGGTAAAAGTACCTGATTCGTTGTCATTTTCTCTGGCAAATTTATCTCTTTCTTTCTTTCTCTCTTACATAAACTTCATACTCCGATTAAATCCAGGGAAAGTGGGGAAATGACTTATAGGGGGGATGCCGAAGTATACCTCGTGGACAGTCTTGGTTGCCGCAGTCCATCCGCAATCCCAAAGAATCGCCAAAAAACAGTCTATTCTTCAATATATAAACGTGATAGAACTTTTTTATCTTTATATTTTTGACTTTTCGCGATGCTTCGAGTGAATTTAATTGTGACTTTATCTGTGCTTGCACTTGCAAGTGAGTATCCTTAATTTTTAATTTTAATACAAAAAAGTTTTTGTTTTAATTTTATAATTAATTACAAAATTATTTTTCTTTATTTTTGTTCAACCTTAGAGTTTAGGTGAACTTGAAATTTTGATTTTGCACAATGACAGACATGTGCACGCGAGTTGTTCATGTAATGTTATATCGGGGAAAGTGAATCTATAAGAAGAGTTCAACGTCCTTTCTCTGTTCCTTTCTTGCTGGCACGCATTTAACATTTAAGAGCGCATATATACAATGTGATACAATTTTTCGAACAGGAAACATAAGACATGTCAAATCATATATGCACGTTTCAGCTATGCACTAAACTTTCTAAAATCTAAATGTCAGAAGCATAGTTTGATTTTCTCGCGTGCTTTTTTTTTCTTCTTTTTAGGAGTATCATTTATATAACTGCGATTTTCATCAAATTGATTTAATAAAAGGAAATTTCATTTTACAGACGGAGCTTTTCACTGTCCAAAGGACGATGGTCAATTTGAAGACTCGGTATGTAAAGAATTCGAGTATATTTTAAAATAAATAATAACACAAATTCAGAAAGGTAATCTTTTACTTTAGATTCATTATTTTTGTTTAACATTCTTTATGTTTGATAATGTGTAAAGAAAAATTAGAAAAGTTGTTGCTTATAGTAATATTTATTTAATTTGTTAAAAGGAATATATTCATTTTTATCTTGTTAATACACATATCACATTCAATTATATGCAATAATTGAATAAAAAGACATTTCCAAAAAAAGTATTGTATAAACTTAATTTAATATTATATCCACAGAAAATTTCCTTTTAGCAGTAAAAATATTAAAAACATTTTAACCGAGACATTTCTTTCTTGTTCTTTTGTCCTTCAAAAGCATACAAAAATTAGACACTTTAAAAATTTAAATGGTGACACATTTGAATATGCTACTATGGATAAATCGCTAAAAATAATTTTTTTGTAGAGTTGCTCACTCATTTTGTAAAATATACGGTTTTATAAATTGTACTAAATTATAGGTTCAGTGTGATAAGTACTACGATTGCGTGGATGGAAGACCCTATGAAAAGCTTTGTCCAGATGGTCTTGTGTTTGACCCGTTAAATCGTAAAGTGAACAAATGCGATCATATTTTCAACGTTGACTGTGGTGATCGCTTGGAATTACGTAAGATAAACTTTCATGATTTATGAAATATCCAGATAAACCACGTACATAAATAAAAAAACAAATATAACGAAAAATTGTCTCAAAAATATATTTTTTAGTTTGAAATTTGTCAACAATCTTTTAATTTTAATCTTTATATTTGAATCCTTTTTTTTCCTTGCGTAAGATAGTAATTTTCTAAAAACACCCAAGTTAAGTAATGAAATGCTACTCATTCGAGTGTCTTTCAACGTGAAAGACTAATTATTATTTTGATTGATTATGATGCAGAACCACCGCAGCCTACAAAGAAATGCCCACGACGGAACGGATTCTTTGCCCACCCGGACCCGTCTGTGTGTAACGTTTTTTACAACTGCATTGACGGTGAGGCTATTGAAATCACTTGTACTAGTGGCTTGCATTTTGATGAATATAGCGGCACGTGTGTCTGGCCAGATAGCGCCGGTCGAGAGGTACTTACAACTCTTTATTTTCAACACAATCCTCGTTTTCAACCTACGATTTGATTGACAAGTTATTTCATACTGTGAAAGAAAAAATATTGTGGCTAGCAAAAACAGGATTGACATTTAAAAAAAGGAAGTGGATTTAAAAGACACATTTTTGAGAAATGATATCCCAACTGAGCTTTTTAACTTATACATTTATATTTAAAAAAAAAGTTAGTCTAACTATTTCAAAGAGATTTTTCTTCATTTTAATTGAACTTTTATACGTACAAACTATTTTGACCTTTAGAGAAAACATGTTGAATTTTCATTATAATGTAAAAGTTGTTCTATAAAATTTTATACAATGTCTCATTAAGTTTTTTTTTTTTTTTTTCAACATTTAAATCTTATACTATAAAGTGATGGAAACTTAAACTGTTTTTTCTTTTAAAATAGATTTAAAATAATGATTAATAGTTCTTTTAGTGTTTCTAATTTTGTTAGTTTTTTTTTTATTTTTTTTTTAAGGTAGACAATGATTTATAATTTTAACTTTTACTGAAACACAATGGCAAATCATTAAACAATAAACCGAATTTGCACAGCTATAAAATAAGAAAGCATTGCAGTAAATTTGAACACACATTAATTCCGGTAATTAACCACATTCCTAAAGATTAATTAGGAACTAAAGTAATGCAATTATAATTAGCATTCTTTTTTTATACAAATGAATCATATAAATGCTAAGAATAAAAAAAAACAACATTGAACATTACATTTCCTTCTTGAAAATGATTATATTTCCTTGTATTTTGCAGGGCTGTGGTGCTGTTGACAAAAAACTTAAAGACGGATTCGAATGCCCAAAAGAAGCTCAAATTGACAGTCGTGGTATTGCCGTAGATCATCCGAAGTTTGCTTCTGAAGATTGTCAAAAGTAAACATTTGTTAACTTTTTTTTTATTTTTAAATTTGTACTAAGGTAGAAAATGACTCAAATGGTAACATTAAATAATTATCCCATAACTTGGAAATAAGTTGCTACAGATACACCAAACGCACTTGAATTCTTGTAGAATGTACGTTTTCTTTATTTTTGAGAAAATGCAGTTTCAAAATTTATATTTTTTTTAATTTAACACGTAGCTTAGAAAAGCGCTGCCATATAAAAAGAAAGCTTAGCATTTTAACTGCTACTATTAATTTGATAGCGTTATTCAAATAATGTGCCAAGATAAAAAAATATCAATCTTGAAATTGAATTCTCTTTAAAATAAAGTGTGTTTATTATATTTTTAGCAACTTATTACCGAATCGTTTAATAATATTATTTGAGTAATTTTCTACCTCAAGTTCCATGTTTATTATCAAATTCTATTTTTCATTAGGTTCTATGTATGTCTGAATGGAGTAACGCCCCGTGAACAAGGTTGCAGTGAAGGTACCGTTTATAATGAAGAGAAGCAGAGGTGCGATGCCCCTGAAAATGTTCCCGGATGGTAAGTAAAATTTATTCCAATTAAATTACATAATAATACAAACAATTATTATTTTATAGTGTATTATTACCTTAAATTACACTTTCTTAAGAGAAAACTTGTATCTTTGTTTTTTGTCAAAAAAAGTAAACAGTTTATTTTCTATAACAGTAAAGTTTTTAATTAAATTTCAATTTCTTTTACAGTGAGGACTGGTACAAAGACGACGATAAAAAACATTAATTCATGTTCTCAATTGAACTGTCCCGCATCGGGACCCCGATGAAACATTTAGGTTTAAGTTTCATCAATCGTTGTTGTATTTATAAGATTTTTATATTGACTTATATAGAAAAAAAAACAAAAAAAATGACATTTGACATTTCTATAATAAAGATGTTGTAAATTATTGTATCATCACTTGTTGTAAGTCTATTTTATATTACATTTTAGTTAAGTTAAGACAAACCAAATTACGCTGTTATTATAATTGTACTTATTCGAAAGAAAAAAGGAAATAAACTAAAAATTTGTAACACATAGTTGTATTTTGTTTGTAATGCAAACACATTTCGACACAAGTGAAATATTTCTTTTAACAAGCAGAATAACTTTTTAATTTGCTGTCAAGTTACAAGTGACATTCTCAACATAGCATCACGCTACAGTAGTGATCAAAGAATGTAGACAGGAAACGCGATACTTGGCATATTTATCAGCTCATGTCCTAGAACTTTTATCAAAGATTTTTGATTTATTATTCATTAAATCTTTTTTTTTTTGCAAAATTTATTATTAACTTTCCACGGTACCAGTTTAGTAATATATTTCAAGTTCGTGAGTCTATATTTTTTTAATAATAAATCAGCTATTTCCGGTTTTGCGATAGTACTTTACCGATAAAAAAAGGGGGGGGGGAATTGTTACGATCATAGGAGAGACCTTGGCTTTTACCACAACCAATCGATCACTTTCTAATGCGAGTTTGTTTATCTCGTTACTTAGTTCAAACACTTTCTTGCGTTCTTTGATCTTGAACGAAATATATTTACTTTTGGATGACGGCCACTGACGGACCTTGAATCCAAATAATTCGGTCAAATTGTGTGTATTTTCCAACGCACTTTTACATTAAGTTAAAATAGAAAATAATTTTTTTTCACATTTGAAAGTAATCTATAATGTTGCATAATATCAGTATAGTCAATTGATTGGTCAATCATTGTTTCACTCAAAATGTTTGTAAAGTTTGTGTCTGCGGTTTAAATTACATAATTCTTCTGGCTGATGCAAAAAATCTACCCCACAAGAAAATGCAACATGATAATGTTAATTTGATAAATACATGACAAATGGTATTAATGTGTTGAATACGAAACAAAGGGAGATAGATAGATAGAATGGTGACGAAATGTGCAACCAAAAGAGATGGCAAATGTGAGAGGAGTTTTGGAGAAAGGGGGTGGGAGTCATGAAATGCACGAACCAGCGAGACCGTAATGAAAACGCAGTCTCAAGAAATCGAGACCAGTGCAGATCAAGTCACCAACTTAATAGCACCAGGAACGACAGATAATAGAAGCAAACCACGTAACTGAAGGTGTCAATCATTCATTTTTTTTGACTCATATTTTTTTACAATTCCTTTATGAACATACAACTTTTTCTATGTCATTAATTTAGAATTATTAGAACTTTTATATGGCCAAAATTCGATAAATTTTTTAATTTAAAATTAAACTTTGTCCATATTTTTGTTAGTTTTCAGTTTTTTTATTTAACATTTAACTTAATTAACATTTTTGTTAGGTTTCGATTAAAATTCTTGAAAAATGATGTTGATCCTTTTGAAATATTTAATATTTGTATATTTTTTGTTTGTTTTTTATTAATGTGATATTAATAAATGTAAATTAATGTAGAATTTTTTTAATTTCATACAGACAATGGCACACTGTAAAAGTATTTTATTAGTTAGCTTGATTAGCTTAGCGTGTATCTCCTCGTTGGATTTTCAATGTCCAGAGAGAAAGGGTTTCTACCCTGATCCAGAACAGGTATAATTGCTTGTTTGTGAAAACTTTTTTGCGTTTTTTGATTTTGAGCAAAATATATTTCTAGACAATTTTTCCCTAGTGTGATTTGTATTACGTATGTGTTGACGGCGAAGCTGAAGAGCGATTGTGCAAAGATGGACTTGTCTTTAGAGATGATAACCCGAAGAAGGAATTATGCGATATTCCCGCTAATGTACCTTGTGGTGATCGATTATTATTGCGTAAGTTGAATTAAATGATTGTATAAATGTTATTATTTTTAGTTTTTACACGAATAATTTATATTGTATAAGGGTGAATAAGTCATATTTTTCGATATTATTTCAGAATCAGTATTTAAAAACTTTTAAAAATATTATATTTTTTAATTTAATTTTTTTGTCTTTTATACTAAATTTTTAGGTTATTTAAAAATTGTAAAGATTTATATTTATTTATTTTGAGCTTATTTCGCTCTATAATTTGCAATTTAAACCGAAAATTAATAACTATTAACATTTTACACAGATGATGTTGGTAAAATGTTAATCCTAAAACATATTGATAAAAATTTCTTTGCTAATCGAAAAAATTTCCTCACATTTTTATCAGATTCAGGAATCCAAATACAAATTCAAGCGATTTTTTTTCTATGTATTTACTGTTTTTTTTATTCAAAAAGAAAAGAATCTATTGTGAATTACTTACTTTTGAGAAAAATCTATTACAGTAACACTCTTATTGCAAAAACTGAAGTGTTGCAATTGTGACATTAGTGAAATCTTCTCACAACGATAACACTTTATGTCAGCATAAACTGAATGAGTTTTCATTGTTCTGTAGAAGAAACACTGCTAACCTATATATTGCAGATATCACGAATTCAATCATTTTATATAATACAATTTTTATTAAAAAAATGTATGCTACATTAAATAGATGATGAACTAAAATATTTTAATACAATTTGTTTTATTTTTATAATACGAAATTGACAAAAAAAATTTGAAAGTGAAAATAAATTTCACTAATTCAGTTACAAATGTTATCTCAACAAATTCGCAAAGTGTTTGTAGGCTTTCCCTGATTTCAGAATGTGTTCAAAAAACAGCTTTCGACTGGTACACAACTCAAAAGATTAAACCGGTCTCCAAGGTTCTCCTTGAATCCAGGGTCCACAAATTACTTTGGACATTTTTGAGAAAATCAATGATAAATGATGATTCTATATATTATAATTTTTTAAACAATCTGTTCGAAAAATTTGTTGAAGAATTTTGATGAAATGCAAATATTACTATAAATTATTCTTTTTATAAACACTAATTTGTATATATTTGTGTTATTTTTAGAGGAACCACAAGCAACTAAAGATTGTCCTCGAGCGAATGGGTATTTTAGACATGAAGATGAAACGCAGTGTGGTAAATTTATAAATTTTTGCGATGTCACACTGTGATTTTTAAAATATTTAAATATACTATTTATGATATTGCAGACAAATTTGTAAATTGTATTGATGGAATAGCTCAATATAATTCGTGTCCCCCTGGCCTTTTGTATGACGACACTATATCGAGCTGCGTATGGCCCCAGGACTCAGAAAGGTGCATATTTCATAAGTTAACACAATGTTAACAATATTTACAATTTTATATATTAAAATATTTCAAGTTTTTATATAAATTAAATTTTATTTATTACAGAGTATGTTCAGATGTGAAACGCGAAGTTCTTGACGATGGTTTTTCTTGTCCACGAAATAAAGTAACTGATCCCTATGGAAGGGTTATACCTCATCCAACATACCCTCATGAAGATTGCGCAAAGTATTATTCAGTTGCATAATTTTACGACGATATTATTTATTATTATTCATAATAATAATAATCGATACATTTTTACTAAGTTCTATCCTCTTATTAAATTCTATTTTTTGTTAGGTTCTACATCTGTAGAAATGGATTTCAGCCACAAAAAGGCCAGTGTGAAAATGGAACAGTCTACAATGAAGAAGTTTTTAGATGCATGGAGCCAGATTTAGTACCTGGATGGTAAATTAAAAAAAAATTCTTTTTAAATGTATATTTCTTTTATAATTTTCAAATTTAACGTTGTTTGGATTATGAAGATGAATAGATCCTTTAAATGTGCCATTAAAATTATTATAGACCTAAGTAATAATCAAACATATTTAATAAATTATATAATTTTAATTGCAGTGAAGATTATTATAAACAGTGAAAGAGTGATAAAATTGAAGAATGAAAGGGATGCCAGAAATGAAAATGCCATAGACAAACAGAGAAGCTATAAGAAAAATGGAGCCAATACCGATCTCAGCGAAAATCACTATAAATCACACGTTTATGACTTATGCAACAACTTTGAACATAAGTCTTCAAGATTTTCAACTAAAATTATCCCAAACAAAATTGAAATTATATAAATGATTGATACTTGTGAAGTGAAGAGATAAAATACATATACAAGTTCCTTTATATATATATATATATATAAGAATACACTGTATAAAACATAATTTAGTTTTAAGATGATAAAAACGAATGATTGAGAATCAAAAACGTTTAAAACGTTGTTTGTTAAATACATTGAAAAACAAGTTTAATAAAAATATTTCTTTGAATTTTTGTAAAGAATCACTTTATACAAAGAAGCATGTTACGAAAGTTTTATTTCTCGTCGAAATTAAAAAGTGTCGTTTGCTAATAGATTATTTTTGATATCGATGGATGTATTAATAGATTAACAGTTATCTGCGTAGTCAAATGATCGGCTTTCACTGTTTTGGATCCGGTTCCTATCTTTAAAGCAAAAAATTGTTATGTAAAAATATTTTGAGGCCGCTTAAATTTAGTAAAACTTGTATGTTACATCACAAAGTGATGAACAGTTGAACAACTTGTAATGTATATTTTAAATATTGCGAAGTTCAGCTTCATGTAGTTATTAACTTTTGATGTTTGCAAAGATGTTAAATTTCTAATGAAATACAAAAACTTTTATGTTGATTCTGCATCTTGTAGTATAAAAATATTATTAAAATACTTATGTTTAAACATTTAAAATTATGTTATTTCAATTGAGAATAAAGAAAATAAGTTATAATGAATATCATTATTTTTGCTTCATTAAAGTTATAAACTAATTTATTAGAAATTTTCTAATTATAAATCTTGTTGAAAGAACACGTTAACAAATTAAAAACTGATTTGCAGATATTTATTCAAGTTTTTCAATTTGCTCAGATTTCTCTTCAATTTTTGACTGCATTATCTTTAGTTAATACTATACAAAAAATTAATATCTATACATTAATAGTAAATCATTAAATAATTAATGTTTTTCAATAATTGCTTTTAATTAATAAAGAAATATAAAGTTTTTAAAACTTATTTTACAATCTTACATATAATAAATTATTCTAACTAAAAGTCTAAAGATCTATTCAGTCTGACATAACACCGCACAATATGAAGAACTACAATGTTAAATGAACAATCGAAAGTGCAAAATATAATGACAAGGTAATAAAAATTCTAGTAGCAGGGGCAAACTCAAGACGCAAATATATTAGGGTGGGGCTACCGGGCTTCTTAGGTGAAGGGATCTCTACTCAATCGGCAAAGCTGGGGACGAAGTTCAGTAGTAACTGACTATACGGTACAGACCGACCATGAGCGGTGTTAGAAGTGTAACCCCAGTGGCCTTTGCGGTCATATTTTGCATTGGTAAGTGCAATTATACTTCCGTATGTGTGCAACCAAAAAAAAGATCACACCAGAGTCACCTTCAGTTTTGTCCTTGCTCACTCACTATTTTTATTCAAATAAACATCATCCACAAAAGTGTCCCAATTCTAAAAATAAACTTTCACATCTGCATCATTAAATCCAAAAAATTTATTATACGTGAAAATTATTAATAAAAGACGCAATTTTTGCTCAGGCAAATTAGCTGCTGATTTATAAAGTTCTAGCCATATAAAAGTTGATGAAAAAAAGTTTTGACAGCAATAATCGCTCGTCATTGATTGAACGCGATCCTCGTCGATGTTGTTTATTACAACACAGAATTTTCAAGTCGCTTTCACTGTCGTGCCCAGTTTGCAGCCATATGGTTACAAGCTATGATATAACACAAGAATCGGACACCTCGACTGGCGCTGCCAGTTTGATTAATAATTCATCCAACTTTGCAGTTTTTTTAATATTCATCTGACAGTGTGTTGATGGCTGATTGCTGAGAAAAATTATTAATAACCCTAACGTTGTTCAAGATCAACAAAAACAGTCAGGCAAATAGATGTGAAAGGGAATATATGTTGATAGCCATTGTTCGTGCTTGGAGAACTTTATTTTACACTTTATGAGTCAATTATCTTTATTAAGGAAGAGAAAATGTGCTTGTATAGAAATTAGAGTTTTGTCGTTTAATTGTCATTAAAACTTTTTCAAATGAAATTTTAATAAGAGTTTAAAAAAGTAATCTAAATTAAATTATTATTAAAGTTCAAATAAATTACTATAAAAGTCAGAGTTTCATATAAAATGAAATTTAAATTACACTAAAAGTTTTTACATTTGAATCATAAAAATTCATTACATTAAAATAGATCGTTAAATCATCGCATTTCTTATGTAAGGAAACACATTTTCCAACAACATGCAAATCTGAAATTATTTTTATGAATCATCGTAATTGTTTCTTGGCAGATAAAATTAAATTAATACAGTTTAAAATTGAAGATAAATTGATTTCTTTTAATGTTATTTACAAAATTGTTATTTATCTTGAATTAATTAACAGGTCTCGTACACGGTGAGTCTGTTCCTTTGTATCACGTGGAAGAGTGTCCTGAACCTTGGGGCGAGCAAACTTATGCGCACCCGGAGGACTGCGCGTCTTTCTTCCTGTGTACGAATGGCACACTGACCCTGGAGCACTGTGAGAATGGTCTCCTCTACGATGGCCACGGAGCCGTCCACCATCACTGCAATTACCATTGGGCCGTAAAGTGCGGGGATCGTCCAGCCGATCGTATGTGTTATGTTACGCTCTCGTACATACGACCTTCTTAACAATTACAGCATTACCGATCTCTTTTGGAAGCACGCGAGTCACGCAACGCGTGATCGCATTAACGAAGAAATCTTATTCTCAGTGAAAGTAAAATTCAAATCAATGAGAGAAATTATACACATATCTATCAATTCGAGTGTTTATATACATTCAACACACTCATAAGTCTTTATTTTTGTGATAAAACTTTTTTAAGTTTACATGCTCAAAACACTTTCTCCTTTTCAGAAAATTGAAAACACGTTAGCTTAAGTTTTGTTAAGTTAACATTTTCCTACTAATTTTATTTCAATTTAAAATGTTGACAACAGGAATACAAAAATTGTAATAAAGTAGTTGTAAAGTAGTAAAATCATTTATTAGTAAAACTTAATTTCAAAGTACAAAATTCGCAGGTTGTTTTTGAAAATGCTGAGGTTTTTTGAACACACATTTTTTGAAACTTTTTTGTTTAGTTTTTTAATAATAAGACTGATTAATTATCAAATTTACAGTGACTCCTATCAGCTCTCCTGGATGTTTATACCAATTCACTTTACATCCTGACAGCGACACTTGCAGTACAACTTATGTTAAATGTATTTATGGAGAGCCACATCAAGCTCATTGTGATGCTGGATTGGTGTACGATGATAAAACACATTCCTGTGTATGGCCAGATCAGTTGTTGCCCCACTGCAACCCTGCAGAAATAGTTGGGTTCAAGTGTCCGGATCATCTTCCTGCTCATTCACCAGCTGCCAAATTCTGGCCTTTCCCTCGGTATATTATTATTTTAGTATTTACAATTTATTTATTTTACGGTAAACTACCTTAAAATAACATACAAGTCAAAATAAAAAAGTGCATCTTCTGATTTTAAATGTTATTTCAAAGTATTATACAATAAGTTTGTATAATAACATTTTTTCAAGTATTGAGCAAAAAAAAAAAAATCAGAAGAAAAAAATTGGCAGTGCTTTTATAAAAGTTTAAAATGGCATTTTCAAGTAAATTTTAAAGAATTAAATTTAAAAAACATTATTTATTTAACGATGAGAAATATGAGTAATTATTATATAATGAATTATATTTGTATTTATTATGATTTCTAGATTCCCAGTGCCAGGAGATTGTGGTAGATTAATTACATGTGTAGACGGACATCCACGTTTACTTACTTGCGGAGACGGAAAACTTTTTGATTCAGAATCATTGAGCTGTTTAGATCCTGATGAACTTCCTCATTGGTAAGAAAATTTTATTATTCAATATTTCATCAAAATTATATTTTTATAATCAAATTACTTACAATTAATACATTTTGTTTTAGCGCAAATCACTTGTAAATTAAATCCATGTTTAATTTAATTTTCAACAAGGAAATACTTGGAGTCGAACTTTTGACAATATTCACCTATTTCATTTTCCATCAATCCAGCAATACAAATCAAAACAATTATAAAATAAGAATTTTTATATAACAAACATCAATGCATTTTTGTAAATGTAATCTAAAATAAAGAAACCATTTTACATTTTGTACAGTATTAAGTGCTATGTAAATTGTTCATAGTAATATAGGAAACAAATTGTATATTTTAGATTTATTCTGCATTAAATAAATATTATTATTTAACCAGCTTTTATTAAATCCACTTTATTATACAGAGTAAAAAGTTGTGATTTTAGTTTATCTGTTTACATAAATACCATCAGAATATAAATAACAAGAAATAGTATATAATATATGAATTAAATTTTATAGTTAGAATTTGTGATTTAAATTGAAAATTTTAATATATATTATCACTTTCAGCAGTTGCGACAGACTTGAAAGCGATATTCTTTATGTACTGCGATTCTATAAGAATTGCTGCGAAAAGGCAATATTTCTCGAAGAGAAATGTAATGAGACGAACCTTTATATGAGATAATAAATAACTATGCATTTTATAAAAGTTCTCCTTATGGCTTCATGTGGAGCAAGGTTATATATCTTACTGGTACCTTGTTATTTTCTTTTCAGTTATGTTGCTGATCAGTTTATGATAAACTATTACAAATAATCGTTTTCAATTTTCAAGAACTTTCTATGTTTGCAGCTTAAAATATGTTCAAAGTAAGTAAGAAATCATCTGTGTATAATTTTTAATTTATTTTTGTTATACATTTATTAGAAAACCAGACTAATAATTTTATAAGAGGAGATAAATAATTTTATTATAAATATATGTATATTAACTTAAAGTTTACAATTTTTTTTTTCAATTAATTAAACATTTAAAATTTATTGACAAAATAAGTAATTTAAAGAGTTGTTAAGACCTACAATAAATTTTAATTAATTTTTTAGATTCTCTTTTACCAAGAATTTGTGTTGTACAAGTTTTTTGTTTTTTTTTGTTTTAGTGTCTTAAAGTGTAAAATACAATCATCTTAAATTGAAAACCATAAAAATGCGGATTTTCCAAAGTCAAATTGTAGTTATTTGTGAATGATTATACGTATGTATGCAATCTAATAAAATTCAACTGGGAAGCACCTGACTGTCCATTAAGAAATATTGCAGTGTAAGCAACCAATTATTAAGAACAAAATAAATCAAGAAAGCAAAAATGCATCAATGTGAAAGATGATTAACAAAATGACAGACATACAATTTTAGCTATTCGATAAAATCTGTACTCGCACGTTTATGCTCAAAATAAATGCAAACAATTTAGTGATAATTTAAATTTCAATTTAATGAACTTACGATAATCAAATATTGTATGCTTGCAATTTACTTTCTATTAAATTTCAACGCAAAACAAAAAGAAATTATTCAACAAAAATAAAATTGTGAACAATTCTGAAGTAAGGTCCTGAAAAATTTAAAATGAATACAATTAAAGCAAAGACATGATATAAAAAATATACAACATACTTTTTATTCCTCATAGTTCTACATAGCGTTATAATATACAATATCGCAAAAGAATAAAGATCGAAGAATGAATGGAAAAAGTATTTACATTTTGATTTAAGATGACAAACGATTATTAACGTGCAACTTAGCGGTATTTTGATAAAATCTATTATTTAATAAAAGTTTCCCTAACTTTGACTTAATGACTAACACTATGTGTAAAAAATAATATTTAACCTGGCGCCATTTAATAAATGAGACCATAAGTCAATTTTTTTCATTCTTGTCCTCGAGCACTATCCGATGTAACGCTCTTCCAGGCTACTTTGTGCGCTATGTGACATTCTTGACAATAAATTCTCACGAGTTAATAGTAATAAAAAAAAATGTCTTTCAATTTCCGGTTCATTCAATTTTGATCGGCTCTTATTATAATCATCAATTAAATAAAACGCACACATCCTTATTGTTTTTGCATCCACAAAATGCCGCAAGAATTCATTGAAAAAATTATCTCAAATTTTAGTTTCTTGTGCGAGCTCGAATGGGTATGGGAAGGGCTCCTGACGGAAGTGGCGCGACACCTGGTGGGAGGTTTTCTTCTCCATCTTCTTGTTCGTTTCGTCCATCGAGATCAGATTCCAGATTTGGTGGGGTTGTGGGGACCTGTAATGATTATAAGGTCTTTTAATTAATTGTGTTGAATAGTTTCTATATTTTAGTTTTCATCAATTTTAGTTAAGAAAATAAAGATATATGCCATTTCGATGAAAAAGTATGTGTATTTCCTACGATGTATTGGTAACGACGTGCGTATCGCTGCAAATCAAGTGTTTAAATTTAAACACTTTTGTATATATTTTCCAAAAATTTGGAGTCAACGAATGCTGCTGCGTTTGTAATTAAACTACAAAAACATACCTGGTTTTGTTCAGTATGTAAACAACGACCGAGATGAATCTAATGTTCATTTGAAACTAGGTATTAATGAAGAAGATAGATTTTTAAAAGTATGTCTCTCGATGCTGTCAAACGAATTAGATACATAGCAAAGTGGCAAGGGTGCTAAAGATGACAAAGCCGTCAACAAATTCAAGGATACTGGAGTGAAACGATTATTCGTTTCCCATTTGCAAGAACATTGTAATAATGTGGATCAATTGTTTTCGACGTTAAATGTTAGTCCTTTCAATTGTACGATAGCGATAGATTTAAAATTAGCCAATATTGTTGTCAATTTTATGTTGTACAGCAGTACATAATCATGCACTTATTGCAAAAAATGATGAACAGACAGTTATGATGAACTAAGATGATCCGAAAATTTGTTATCGAGTTATGAGAAGTGGTTGACTAAAGGAAAAAGCTCCATGAAAAAAGTAAAAGAATATTACATACAATTGCGTTCATCTACTGCTAATTACATCTACTGAAAGTTCTACATTTCTAGAAATTATTCCACCACCAGAATTGCACCTCATGCTAGGGGTCTATCTATCTTCTCGCAAACTGTTTTCAAGCACATGCTACAAGGGTGTGAAAGTGAATCGCTAACCTGGGCAAATGACTGTCATGTTAGCGAAATTAAACGTGGAATATTTGGATTCAAAAGAAATGCTTGCAAAACACTTTTAAATAAAGTGAGCTTTCTTCGCAGTTTTCAAAATCTAGCTGTACTCAAATATATTCGAGTATTCCTGGACTTAGATTTCAAGTACTCAAAGAATACAAAATTGATAGAATTATATTCTGAAATAATTATTTAACTATCTTTTCATTTTTATTCAGATAAAAGATTGCCAGCTTTTTAAAAGTTAAAATGCGCCAAAATGTTTTAAAGTCTATTTTTTAAACAAGCTATCCGCCGATTATTTTATTATTTTCTTTTTATCATCCATAATTATTGTAAACTCAACATCTAATCGATTTTTTTTTAGTAATAAAACATTAAATTTAATCTTATAAGGGAGGGTTGTGGACTTTCCAACGCCGATTTTAGTAGGATATTTCTTTTATGTAAGTATTTAGCATCATAAACAAGAATTCAAACGTTCTAACCTGCAAACTCGTTACTTTTTGAAGGTATCACCCCTTTTGTTCTAAGGAAATATGCTCACAGACATTTACTCGTAAAAACACTTGCTGGTGGTCATTTCCTCGTATGGACACTTGCTCGCATTTATTCAAATATTTATTTATTCATTATAATCATTAAAATACTCAATAATTATTTATTATTATTACTATTAAATTAATTATTTAATTTATGTAAACTTAATTAAATTGAAATAGATAATAGTTAATTTTTATTATTTGTTTGAAAATATTTATTGAAAAGAAATTTAATTGCAGAGATTATTTAGAAATATACATATTAAATTATATTTATGTTTTTGTAAACATAAATGGTTATCTCTATATTAGTGAGTAAAAATTTTATTTTTATTAAATGTATGAGAAAAATTATGATATATGATAAAATTATATAGTTATTGTGAACGTTTATATATTTTCTTAGTAATTTTTGTATACATAAAATTTTAAATACATAAAAAATGTCCAAAGATTAATATATTAATGTTTTTCTTATTGGAGCAACTGTTCATCCGAGCTGAAAATTACAAGCAACTGTCTCAGAGCATATGTCTTTTACGCAAAAGGGTCCGACCCTTTCTTAAATTTGCATTTTATCTCCGCAGTAGTAATTTTTGAGTATATGATATCAGTTCTTCCAAAATGATTACTTTTTAAACTAAATTTTCAATATAAATTCTAAAATTGATAAATTAACTTTAAATTACAATTCTAGAACGAAGGCTTTGTTTTGAATGGTTCAATACAATGAAAATTTATATACGTATATTCAAACTAAAGTCTGATTGCGATCAATGGCTACCAAAATTTTCTAGTTAAATCAGTCAGACCCTGAGATTTTGTGTATTTAATTGCGTCGTTGATTAACCAGTATTTTTTGGTGGCCACTCACTGCAACCAGACCTTTAGTTTTGGTATTCATAATTATTTTTTCAATATAGCATTCTGAAGACTATTCTGTATTCAGACTGCATCTAGATTATATCCAGACTATACCTGTATACGGTCTGGATATAGTCTGGTACAAATCTGGATATAATCTGGCATCAGTCTGAATATAACTTGGAAATAACTCTGGAAACAGTCTGGGTGCGTTTTGTTAACACACTCACAAAAATGATTTGTTTGTAAAAAATATGTTTGTCTATTTCAAGCGATAATATTTTAACCAAAAAGTTCTTTTTTTCGTTCAAATTTTAATTTTTTAGGTTAAAAATTCAAAATTGATTGGAACTGTAATGTTTTATACTTATACTGTTTGCGCCACAGTTGGCAACTTTGTTATTTCGACCAATCAATGCGTGCGTGGAGTTAATTCTCATCTAAAAGCGCTCCAATACACATGTACTAAATAAATACATAATTAAATCTTTTTGTTAAAGTAAATGAGAGAGTTAAACATTATTGAGTTCTTTTCCCCCGGTCACTAAACTTAACAGGAACCAATGAAATTTTTACTTTCAAAACATATGATTGCTTTGTGTCAATGCAAATTGTATTTGAAGATGACAAAAGAAAATTGTTTGACGTTGAAAGCAATTTTGACAGGTCTGCGAACCTATAAAATCTGTTAAAATATTTGTATTATAAGAAATTTAAATAAATACTATGGATTTGAAGAAAATTTTGACCCGGTGGAATGTGGATAAATTTGCCATTGAAGTTTTCAAAAGTAATTTTATCATTAACAAAATATTTAATAATTATATGAAAAAAATAATATTTATGATGTACATTTAAAGCTTAAGTTGGATATGCTGTTTTTTTATTTTATTGGTACAAAATAATATTATTATTTTAAACAATGGGATTGATTTCGACACTTTAGCAAAAATGACTCCAGCTGACTATAAAACATTCAATTTAAATATATCAATATATAAATTTTGGTTATAATACAAATAATATTTTTTAATTCTATTATTTTATTTTAATTTCTTGTTTATACTTTATTATTAATCTACTTAAAAATTGTTTCAAAAAATAAAAAATAAATATTTGTAACTTGTCAATTTATATAATTATTTTGAAAATTTAAATGTGACCAAAAAATTTATTGTGTCAAATCAGAAAATGCATTGACACAAGATTTCAAGTGTCAAAACCTTCATTTGCATTGATTCCAATATTTATTTTTGTGAGTACAGACTGAGAAAAATGTGGATAAAGTCTAGAAACAGTCTGGATATTATTGAAGCTAAAACTTTCTTTAGACTTTATCCAGATTTTGTTCAAATCATTTACCAGACTTGTCTAGACTGCATCCAAACTGTATCTAGAATATTACTAGACCTTTACGAGACTTTATTCAGACTATATCCAGACGTTTGTTTCTCTTGAGAGGTTTTCATAAAATTTACCTTTACCTTTATTGATAACAGATTTTAAGGTTTTGTGATTTCATATGCTATTGGCATATCTTGTTCCGCGAAAATGTTATCTAGTTTTTTAACTGAATTGTTAAAAAATAGTAAAGTTTTGAAGTTAGTGGGTTTTTTTTATTATTTGAAGAGTTGTTTGAACATTTTTTTTGTAATCTAATGTCAAGAATTTGTTGATAAAATCTATCGGGTAAAAGTTAGCTGAAAAGGATTTTTTCATTTTCAACAGATTTAAATAAAGGAAAAGATCCTTTATTTAAAATTAAAATTATTAGATGGCATTAAGAAAAAACATAATTTGTATACATCTTAACTATAAAGATCAACATAACGAACTGCTTAGCAAATAAGGATAATTTGTGCCTGAGCTTGCGTTGGGATCTATCAAATTATTTTTAATTGAACAAATATTTTTATATGTTACGATTATTTTTGAAAGACAAATTAAATTGTAAATAATAAGTTAGAATGAAATGAATCTATGTTTTAAATGTGTCGTGCATAATAATTTTAAACTATTTACTATTATTATAAACGTTAAGAAATTTTGCATATACCTCTTTTTCTAGGACTAAACTTTTTTCTATCTTTTTACAGTGAAATTAATCTTATTACTCACATCGCAATCTTCGGTGGGTGGCACAACGCATCTCAAAGACCGCCTGTCGAACACGAGCATCGCCGGGCATCTTTGCAGACGCGGATATCCGCCTTGGCACTGCCAGTACCGGTTACACGATTTGCCGAGAGGAACATTTCCGTTTGCGTCATCGTTACAGAGAGCTGAAAAAGAAATAGTTTTATTTTTCTATTAAAAAAAATTCTATAAATTACGATACATTTTGTAACCGATGAGACGCAGAAAATGTGAAAAGACTTGTGGTATAAATTTGCAATTTATTTTGAGTTCCTTTACAAAAGTCTAATCCGGTGATATATGTGAAGTAACATTGACTTCATTTGAAAGTGCATAACTCTGTGTCGTGATAAAATTATTATCGGTGATAACTTGGGCTTTAAGTCGGTCTTTTTGTTCGCAAGATCAAGTACTACTTTTATCAGCCTGGGATCGTTTGAATATTAATTAATAATGACTGTTGTAAGCAGAGAAAATAAATTGAAACTTCATTTGAGAAATATATTTATTTTTAAAAGAGGATTTAAAATTGTTTAAACATTTTTCATATGATACATTTTCTTTGATACCATCAACATGTTTCAGGAATTATTGATTAATAATTAAAATATAATTGATCAATAATTTATATAGTTACATATCTGACATGAAATGTCAAGTTGAAATTAAAAAGTATTGAGTTAAAATTAATCTTGTTAAAACTTTTTAAATAATACTTTTCTTTTTTCGAACCCCAAATATATAAATTCTTATCACATCAAAATTGGCAATAACTTTTGCAAATAGTTAATTTGAATATTCGTTTCAATTCAGTCCGGAAGTTTCACTACGAATATAAATAGATCCAGGTATTTTATTTCATCACGTACATTTTTGTGACTTTTAACCAACGGTACCTGCGCAAATGTTATCGTATACGAACAAATATTTCCTTCTTAAAGTTCATTCAACTTTATTTAATCCATTGACGGCGAAAGTGCAGATCGCTCGACGTCTGGTAACTATTAAAATTTCGTTAGAGTTATTCTATCCTTTATCAACTTTTACTTGCCGAGAAAAAAAATAATAATAAACTACAACAATTTCTCTGATTAATCATTTTCAGTGTTTAATTAAAATTAACTGCACAAGAAAAAGAAAAGTTATGACGAACGTCATCGTAATTTTCTTTCTATTTTAATTGAATTTTTTATACTTTTTATAATAAATAATGAAAGATTTGTCTTACGATGTTTCTGACATCCTTCTACATTTTCCGGCCAATCGCAGGACCTCGCTCGTTCATTGTAAAGCAATCCGCCGATACAGAGTTGTTCTGTGGCAGTACCGTTCCAGCAGGTCCAGTACCTGGTGCAGGATGTCTCGTGACCAAAGATACCGTAGAGCCAGTCGCAGTGTTCCGCGGGGATAGGCGGATTAGCCTGTCTTTTGCCATCACAGTAGTTTGCCCGCCACGGGTAATCGCATCCCTCCGTAACCCCGCGATGTTTTCCAGCGAACACCAGTCCGTTGGGACAGTCAAACAGTTCGGGATTACCGTTCACGCATTCCCAGTAACGGTCGCAGTACTCCACGTCGCCCACAACTCTTGCTTTGGTCTGGCATGGGTCTTCCTGCTTTTGTGCCGCAAGACCTGTAAAACCAAAAAAATTGATCTAACTGAAAATAAATAAATTTAGTCCTGAGTAAATCTAAGTGTAAGAAACGTAAAATTATAAATTTTAACACCTTCAATTGTAATAATTTGACTTGAAACTTGTTACTTTTTTAATGTAAAACAAGTCCTTGAAATTTATTTTGTTAAAATAAATTTAATAGTTTGTTGACATTTAATTTTGTAAAACCAAAACATTTATCCAACTAAAAAACATTTAATAAATTTATTTAACTAAATTCAATTATTTAGTGCTGCATAAATTTGAATATAAAATATCTTAAATTGAGAATTTTAAACACCTTGACTTTAATTTGAAACTTTTTATTTTTTTGATTTAATTAAATGTTCTAAAGTTCTTTAATTATTGTTCAAATAGATTTTATATTTAGTTACAATTTAATTCTGTAAAACAATAAAAATCATTCAATTGCAAAAAATACATTTAAACATTTAGTGCTAAATAAATCTCAGCATAAAATATCTCAAAATTATAAACATCTTGAATTTGCCTTAAAACTTATTAATTTTTTTAGT
This sequence comes from Idris sp. 1 HC-2018, assembly GCA_022817325.1. Taxonomy (NCBI): domain Eukaryota; kingdom Metazoa; phylum Arthropoda; class Insecta; order Hymenoptera; family Scelionidae; genus Idris; species Idris sp. 1 HC-2018. The sequence goes on from JABFPM010000007.1 coordinate 45,637, forward strand.
ATAGGATTTTTATAGAGTCCTTTGAATTTATTTTGTTAAAATGGAATTGGAAAAAAGGAAGAGCTCTTAAAATGATAAATGTCGACTTTTTTTTGCCAAAGTATAAATAAAATTGAAGCTTCTTATTATGCTTCGATAAAATAATGAAGCTGTCCTGCCCCGAGAGAAATCGAACTCAGTTTCTTCTAGATTTCTAAAAGGATAACTCTATGCTCCGCAGCAATGCCATCATGCGACGCGCGACCACATTCTCAGCCACGCAATAATCTTATTATTCATACTCGGCATAATCGCGATTCAATGCGACTCTTTCACAAGGCATTTCTTTGCCGTCCCACGGGATGCAAAAATTTATCAGTTAATCGTTTTTTCTTTGCATAATTAAATAAAACAGACATTTTTTCCACTTGTGTGAACATAATAATCCGCAAGAAGAATGAAATTATAAATCAATGAAAATGAGTTAAAAGGGGGTGGAGACGTTGATGTTAATGGCAGATTTAGTGGCAAGTTTGATTGATGCGAGTGTAAAGAAAGTGAATGAACGTGAATTGATAGACTGTGTATAAGCAGATTGCTGGGTTTAGCTAAAGTAAATATAGTAAAATAAGGTGGGAAGTGTCCTGGCGTTACGCTCCCAAGAGATCACGAGTGAAAGTATCTAGCCTTGACATGCAACCTTCAGGTTGGGCCCCCCCCCTTTTTTTTGCCCGAAAAAAAGGATCTGTGCAGTCAATTTTTCGCAAATTTTTTACAATTTTTAAGAAAGATTTGCAGTTTAACTTTTCACACAAATTTTAATGGTCTTATGAACCTATTTTTAAACTATTTACAATTTTTACTTTTGTCTGCTCTTGTTCATTACCGTTAAATTATCATTTTCTTTAATTAAAATTACATTAATTGTGCAGAAAATAATTATGCTTTTAGAGTTTTTTTTAAGGTAGAAAAACAATATTTAAATGAATTTTTATTTATTAAAGTGTAATGACTATGTCTTACATGTATATTATCTGTTTTTTTTTTAAATTTATTTTATTATGTAAAATATAATGCAATGTGTAAAAGTTGACTAATGATTATAAATGATATTACAGCAATTTGTAGAAAAGTTATATAGCAATAAAATTTTTATTATAAATTTTAATGTACTTTAATATTGTAAATATAATAATGATAAAAAAAAGTAGTTGGCTTCATAGAATTTTTATTAACTGTAAATTGTATTTTTTAAATGATAATTACTTTGTGTAACATACTTTCATAATGAAGTATTTAAGACAATATAAAAATGAATTGCAATTTAATCGTTGCTATTGTAAAAGGAAAATATATTCCACAATAGAATATAAAGTTTCCTGTTTTACAGAAAGTCGGTTGTTGGTTATGCATATTAAATAACTCTTTCCGTTAGAAATAAAAAATGTCAAGGGAACATCGGTAATGTACATTTTTATCTTTAATAATGTTCAATACAAATTTTTTTTTTCGTAATTTATCAATTTTCAATATAATTTTTTTAACCATTATTCTAATTATATAAAAAAAAAAAATAATGTCGACATCATTTTATATTAATAATTTTAAGTTTTATTACAAGTATATAAAATAATCTTGTAAGAATGTCAACAAATTCATTTATATCATTTTATTTTTTCATTAACTAATCAAGACTTTCAATTATATTATCGTTTGGAATTTTTATATTTCCAAGTATAAATAAAATTTCCTCTCAAAATTGATTTTTCGCAGTCTAAAAAAAAAGAATATATAAAATGTAAGTAGGAAAAAGTGCTAAGCCTACATTTAAATCCGATAATAATATCCGCTTAAAAAGTAAAAAAATTAATCGTTACGTGCAATTCGACGAAAGTCATTTTGCTTTTCACACTAAAAAGATGGCGATCTTGCTAAATTTTATCAAACAAACCGGTCTTGTTTTACGAGACAAGGTGACGAGTCTCGCATGTTACGACTCTCAAAAATACATAGTTGATTCTAGCGAAGAAGATCAAAGTGCATCGCTGCGAGATAATCTGCAAATCGTTTACTCACGTAGATGAGACGCAAAATTGATCTTCTTAAGCTTAAAAAATTTTTACCGCAGATAATAGTATAACGACTGTTGGTTTTATAAAAATATTCACTTTGTGCTGAGACAAAAAGGCTGAAAGTGAAAATGAGATGACAAGTTAATGGAACAGCTGAAATTACTTTGTTCAAAATAATTGAAGTGTGAAGACAAATAGACATAAAGAAATTATAAAACTCTTCACTGCAAGAAGCAATTTTAACGAAAGAAAAAGATTTGAAGAAAGAAAAAGTTTTGAAAAAGTGTGACGATTTAAATCAGAAAATTTGCATTTCAAATTCCAACTTGCAATTTTATCGAACTTGTCTCAGATGTAATTGACTTGCCGGATGGAAAAAATAAAGCGTAAAAAAATATAAATATATATCGTAGATATTTATTAACATTTTGTTTGTTCGCACCAAGAGTTGTCTTTGAAATTATATTAATGCTGTCGTCCGAAAAGTGTCGATGCATTTCGATTTGCCGTCTGTCAAAAAATAAAAATATAATTGCCAGTCGGCAGTGATGTTGAATTATGGTCTTTTGAAAGATAATCTGATTCGCAAAAGAAACAGGAATACAAACCGACTTTCTGTCAGCAATATTCTATGTTACTATTATTAGTGAGTTTACGTTATATAGTGTATACTGCTCTCTATTAACTAGTTACTTTTACAAATATATTGCAAGTGCTATGAAACAAAATGGCAAACTGCACGATTCTCATAATAATTTCACATTTTGTCATTACTTTGTCAGGAAAGGGAGCAAATCATTTTCTCATTTTTGCGTTGATTAAAGTCTCATTTTCCCACGTATTTGTAATTGTTTTAAGTAATCACTATTTGTTATTTTACTGTCTAGTGTTTAGGATTTTAATTGTTTTTTTTTAATTACCTTAGAGATGGGAAGAATTTTTTTTTAATAAGATTATATATTATAATAAAAGAATTGTTAATTTTTTCAATGATTTTGTAGAAAAAGACGAACATATTTTAATGGGAAGCTTAAACATTTTCACAAAGGTGGCATACATTTTATGTATGCAATACACAAATAGAATTGTGTAAACATTTGATCATGATTGCAGTGCTAAGAAACCAATTATACAATACATGATTGCAGGGTCCACGTAGTACATGACATTAATGTTGCAATAAAATTACGATTTTTGCACTTGAAATGAAATTCAAGTACTCAAGCTTTTTGACTTATTACATTTTCATTATATAATATATCAATGTGTTCAAAATATCAATATAATTTCAATTTTTCTTTTTAACTTTTATATAAAAAAGACTGAACTAATATAAACTTCTTGCAGAGTTTAATTTAAAACATAATTTTATAACTATAAAATGGTTTCGACCAAGTTAAATATATTTCAAACGTACAATTAATCTGATCCTGATTCCTAATACAAATTAAACTTTCCAAAAATTACGTCTGAATTTGTAACATTATATAATCTTGCATAGTTTTGCATAAATGAGTAATTTTTATCTTATATATTATGCATGTATAATTTGTCGTTTTTTGCTTATTTTCTCATAAATTTAGACAGACCAATATTACATAAAGTTTTTCGTTTAACACACAAATTTCCCAATCAAAAGTGACTGCATTTATAAATATATGCCATTAATTTTCTTTTCATTTCTCAAATAAAGTCCTATTATTACAACAACTTTATTTTCAAGAAAAGTAAAAGTAAATTCTAATCCTCCCACAACCAGCCGTATTATAATCAGATCAGATGTCCATAATAAGTAAATATAAAAAAAATTCTTCCGTCTGTTATCGGTCCAGTGATCGATCTTGGTTATCTGAAAACATCGACACACGCTGATAGTGATTAAAATGTGCTGTTTTGAACTCGTGACGATCGCCACACATTAATACGTAGGCGATTCCACGGAGACATCTCTGGAGTGCCAGTCGATTATGTAAAACAACGTCGTAGAGTGGGTTACTTTCCCTTCCTTTACGACTCCGTAAAGAGTAATTGCCCATACAGTAACCATTAGGATTCGTCTGGCAATGTTTACGTTACATAGAAAATGCCGTGATATCTGTCTCGTCGGAGGCGAGGCTGACTTGTGCCCCACCTAACAAACTCGAAGGTACACACCTAACAATTCCGAGGCTGCATTTACGTGCATTGACGAGAAAATAATTTCTTCCGTGTAAAGTGCAACGTTCTGCACCAAGATGAAAAGTCCATTTCCTATCGCTTGCCGGAACAAAAGAAATATAACATTTTGTTGTTTCCTTAATGAAGAAACTGATTGTTTATAAATTACATTCTTTTCTTTTATCGTATTGCTCATTTTTCAGGCCTGTTGAATTCATTTCTTATTAGTCACTTAATTGACATAAAAGTTTTGTTGTTCGATTCTGAATCCAAAATTAGCAAATTAACCTTGACAGAGTTGAAGAATTTGTAGATTAGCATAAAACCTTTCCTTTTTGTTCAGGAACTATCAATTAGATTTTGGCACGGGTATTTCCCTAAAACTGGTTGCCTTTTATTTTGCTTTTATTTTTTGAATACATAATGTGTGTATTTTAATTTTTATTGCGAGCCAACATTGTGCAACGTTTCACTATAAAACGATGTGTGTTTTTTTTTTCTTCTTCTTTTTTCTTTCAAGAAACAATATTTATAATGATAATATAAATCTGCAAATGAGTTTATTACAGACTTTACAAATGATAGAGAGTCTGCGGCGGCACGAGAAAGACAGAAAGAGTAAACTGGCCTCTGAGCTACTTTCATATTTTCACCCGCTGAAACATAGGAGAAAGTTATATCTGAATGTGTGAAACTCAACGAGCGCCCTGGCATTGTCTTAACGAAGATGATACGCGCAATTGATGCAGGTGAAGATTAAACAAATTAAATGACAGAACGAGATTTACGATTAATCACAGACCTAATCTTGATTCTTTTCATTTTACTTTTTCTTTCAGTAGAATTTCTTTTCATCTTGAAAGAATTTTGAGAAATGCAAATTCTCTTGAAAAAACAACATCTTACGCAAACCCACGAAGTTCAATGAAATTAATTTAAATTATGAATGTTGTCAGAGTCTAAAATGTTGTTGATATTTAATTATCTGGCTTCTAATTATAATTAAAAAGGACGTTATTTATGAGTAGTTTAAGCTAAAGAAGAAAAAAAAGTTCAATCACTCATACGTCGAATCACTTTGCAAATGCGAGGCTGATGAAATCAAAAATAATTCTGATGGCTGGAAATTTCTCGACCGGGTTCGGGATCACGAGAGCTCTCGAGAGCAAACGAGAGTGAAAGTACTCTCAGTATCGACCTTACGAAGGACAATCAGCGATTATCGATAATTTCACAAATTCACGTTCATTATATAAACCATTTTCGTTTTCAGTTTTATTGATGAAAAAAAAGGAAGTTCTTTAAAACGCCTCAGAGGAAAACACCGAAATTGTGTCATCCAATATTTGAGAGTAAAAAATTGTTGTCAGTTATATTTTTCTGCGTAAATTTTTTGTCCATCAAGAAAGTAGACCATGTAATACACCTGAAGTTGATTGATACGCACTCGTAACAGAAACCGGAGGGGCCACAATTTTCTCGTTTATGGGTAGGTCGGTTACGCAGCACGATGACTAAACCTTTCCAAAGTAATCGTACAAACAAAAAAAAAAAAAAAGGAAAAACGAAAAAAAAGAAACAGAAACAGAGGAAACAATAAAAAAAAATGGAGCGTAACAACCGGCTGCGAATTAAAAGAATGTCAATTTAATTTGCTAATTTCGTAACTTACTCGTTAATACGACAAAAAAAACTGAAGTCTTGACGTGCGACTAACAAGACAAGACAGTAATTGAAGATACAAGTAATCTAGCCGCGGCATTTTTCGCGCATTAATTGGAATATTCATTTTCGTGTGAAAAATAAATAATGAACGATAAATTACTGTCGCAGGTGATGAGCAACAAAACAAATGCGGAGGAACTAAAAGATAAAAAAGGAATTCGGAGTCTGAAGTGAGAGCAAGTTTATGGAATGTAATAGTAAGGTTGTAATAGGATAAAATCAGGGTGACGCGACGAAGCAGAGTTAAAAAAGGACAAACAGGAATAAGAAGAAGAAGAAGAAGAAGAAGAACTGGAAGATAGAGATAATGACTCACCGTGGGCAGCCAGTAGCACCAGGAAGAGCGAGGCAACTTGCTGCGGTACCATTCTACGTTCGATGGTGAACTGGAGAACGCAACTAGCTTGATTATCTTTTCGGCGTTTGTATCATCAAAATAACAGGGATAATGAGGCAACTCGTTTTGTTAGTTAGTTTTAAGGAAGAAGAAACTTGGGCTGATGGGTTTTCGTGTCGAGACTGATCACTGGGAGAGCCGTTTGGCTAGAGGTCTTATATGAACTCCCCACTCTGCCTGTCCCAAGCCGTTACAGGAAGGCCCCTTAGAGAACACTCGACTTCTTCCAGGGAGAACCGCCGACGGAAATACAGCCGGTGTTAACAAAGAGAAGAGAACACCTTTTTGAAGACAAGAAGCGGTAAAAGTTTGAGTCACGAGTCCGGAGAAATGCCTCCCATGATAGACTCAGGTGCGATTCACCAGGTGATAATAATTTTCAATCGCGATCGCATTTGAGCGTTTTCCATTTCGTTTGATAAAACTAATAGGATGCGCGTTATGAAAGGATGTTGCGACACAGATCTTACCAGAATATGTTTATGAGATGGATACTTTCGTTTTCTTCGATTCGAGGATGATATGTGTTTCATTGGCTCGGTGATTTTAAACAATTTATTCATCTGATAAAGTATTTAATCATCGAACAATTTTGTAGAATCATTTTCTTGGAAAGAAAATTCAGGAGTGAGAAAAAAGTTGATGTATATAGATAAATTTAAGTAAAGCAATTGATGATGAAATTTTTTGAAACAATGGTTCATTAACAAAATGATGGACTAGTTGAATGAAACAGTAAAGATGTCTAATGTAGAACTACAAAAAATGGTGTTCCAAGCCGTTCTCTAAACCATTGCAAAATTTCTAACAGTGTAGACATTAAGTATAATTATTGCGTACAAGTTCAATTTCTAATATTTAATTCTAAGTATTTGCTTAACAACTTTTACTTTCATCAATATCTAAGTATTCATCAAATATTTAAATACTTGTTGTAGCCTTTATGTTTTGCTGCTGAATGCATTTGATTTTATATGTGTGTATAAAAGTATAATGCAACACGATATAAATACGATATTAATACTGTAAACGCTGAAATTGAAAATTGATATGCAAATTTGTGCACCAATTTATTAAGAGATGAAAATAAATTTTAAATGGCTATTTTCTCTCATTAGAACACTAATGTTAATATTGTAATGTATCTAATTTTCCATGGAAATAGCGTTACATATTCATTCGCGTGTTCTATTTATCAATATGCATTGCTCTATATGTACCCTTAACCTTTGGATATGAAATCAATAATGTATGCAATATATGTGTGGAACTTAAAAATTTTAGAAATTCACTTTCCATTTTTTTAATATGTTTTTACATAAAACAGAAAAGCAAAATTATTATAAAATAGAGAAAAAAAAAGTTATAATATATTCTTGTAGAGATTTGTCAATTTTTGAAGCGATTTTATGATTTTCACATTTAACGTGTAATACGGTTTTGATTTCAATGAAAATTCTTGGTGATATATTAATACCTTGTTTCTAAGTAAGCTTCTTCATTTGTATAAAGATTTCATCACATAAATAGAAAAGATCGTATATTCATTTTGAATTGAATAAAAGTTACTTTCATTTCATGTAAATTGCTTTGAAAAGTGAACATTTTTTATTACTTTACATGAAATTCACAATGATTTCATTGTACGTAAATTTCGAAATACTTATTTTCAAGTTTGAAAGAAAATCAAACTATATTATAATATTTACCTAAAATGCATGTTATTAATAATTATTATAATTTATAATTAAAGATTTTTTTTGAAAAAATCGTATGGTTTTATTTTATTAAATTTAATTATGTATAAAATACTAATAACACATTTTTTCATGGTTTACTACTTGAAGATCGTATTTTATAATATTATTTTCATAATAAATTTAAGTTAATGTTACACTATTCAGATAAAATTATACATTATTATCAAGAAAATTTATTACACATATTTCAAAGTTTTGCAGTAAATGGAACGCTGCATATAATTATGGATAATTGTGATGCTTTTCTTTTCAATACATCCCAATGGTATTTACACTTCGTTTAGCTGAGACCGTATCGACTTATATAGGCGTGAAATTTGATGCACTTGTAACTCGGTGAGTTGTTTTTTATTATAACCAATTACATATACTTAATACAAAATTACCGTACACAGAAAAGTCATTTAATTGTAAACATTTAATATGAACAATTACATTTTAACATCGTATAAGTGTTTAACAAAATTTATAATAATAATGAGCATCTTATTATTATTACTGTCAATATTTTTCAATGATTAACATTGTTAAAAATTAATTGCTGCTCATATTTTTAAATAAAAATATTAAACTAAAATCAGGCCTGTGCAACTCGTATGTTTAATGTGACGCCCTTAATGGTTGAATGCCGCTAGACGGCGACACTGTCGAACCTACCGGCTCAATATATGCTGTTACGCACAATGAAATAAATAATTATAAAAATTGGGAACAAATAAATTAAAACAAAATTAAAATTGAAATTTTGAAGTTTATAATTGAAAAAATTATAGAATTTTAATTAATAATGCAAAATTTCGAATGTTGTGGTTCTGTGTAGGTTAATTACAAACATTTACCGGACCGATAAAGCATAGCGCCATCTGAGTTTTCCCACCATTAGTGGCGTCATAAAAGTATATACGACACATTGAGAGTTGCATAGGCCTGTTCTTGATTCTTTAGTGTTCGTGAAAGTTTAGTAAAGAATGTGCATTTCGGAAATGCTAGTTAAAATTGTATTTCACGGGAAAATATTCAAGAATGTTCTGCTTAAGGGTTTATTAAAAATCTATATATTTGAGAACTTATTTACATTGATTAATACTCAATAATATGGAAATACCTATGTTGAGACCTTTATATTTTACAAGGGGTTGGGAACTTTGACGTTTTTAAAAGAAGTCACCTGATTTCTGAAGACTTCTTGAGAGTGTCAAGGAGTTCAAATGAGGTTGAAATTTCTATACTTGGGGGTTACAGGGTTAAACGAAAACAAAATTGTTGAATATTAGTTTCAGTAAATATGAGAACGCCTGTCTGAGGACGTAACATGAAAAATGAGGCGAATAATGCAAATCACGCCATCATCTCCAATTCAACCATTTTTTTTATTTATTAATAAAACAAAAGTGGGGGTACTAACTTGAAACCAAACGAGCAAAAATTGTTTAAAACAAAAATTTAATTTTACAAATAATTGGACTCTAATCTTCGACAAAAGTAAATAAAACTGATAATTTAAAAAATAAAACAAGGAATACTGCACAATTTTTATTTTTGATATCTATTTTTTAAAGAATAGAATTTTTCTTATAGTTACTAACGTTATATTGTATCAAATTGTTTAAACTTTAAGGTTTTTTTGAAAAATATATTAGGTACAAATTAGTATTTAATTTAAATGTTAATTTTCACCATTAAAACTCTTAATATGGATATGCATATGTATTACTTGATTTCAAGCAAGCACCTCCATTTTTGTTTTATTGAAAAAACAAAAAAAAACAAACAAAAAATGGTTGAAGTGAGGGTACTGGCTTGATTTGCATTATTTGCCTCATTTTTCATGTTACGTCCTCAGACAGGCGTTCTCATATTTACTGAAACTAATATTCAACAATTTTGTTTTCGTTTAATTTAATATAAACAAAAAATGTAATTTCATGTATGCTGCGCATAATACTTCAAATAGTGAAAGCCATAGAATGTAGTATTTTTTTATTATAAATTTTACATCGCAATTCTAACTTTTATTTTGTATTATAATTGATTAATTATCCGATTTATCTTATACTCTTATATAAAAGAAAAATTCTTATAAAAAAATCTTAAAACATTTAGACAAACAAATTACAAAACTCACTATTTTCAACTGAAAAAATTGTAAAGAATTTATTGGAAAATAATGAGTTTTTATCTAAAAATTCTTAAATCTGAAAAATTATAAAAATTAGAACTTTTTATAGTTATTGAGGCTATTTTTCAATTTTTATTGACAGATTTTTAAAATATGAAACACCTCAGAATTCTTTCGAACTCTTTAGAATTCTCTACTACTCTCTAGAACTCTTTTGAACTTCTTAAAACTCCTTGGAATTCTTTAGAATTTTATTGAACTCCTTGGAACTCTCTCTTCTTTCAGAGACGTCAGAGTTCCCAACCCCTTGATATTTTACCTTCGTTAAATATATACAAAGATTTTAAGAAAGGTTTTAGTCGTAAAATCAAGTACCAGAAGGAATAGTTGCACTTTGAGAAATTTGGAATGGTGAAATATCTTGAGATGAAATTTCATTTTATGAAAAAATTGGCGCTGAGGGTTGTTTTTGCGGGGAAAATTCGTACTTTCATGATTTACCGAAAAAATAAATAATTTTACTAAGAAAAGCGATTTACACTTTTATTAAGGGGAGGTTCCAGTCTAGAGCTTCAAAAAATCGATTTTTTTACATTTTTTGAATCTACAACATGTCTTTAATATGCTCCTTGAAGGATTTTTCGGTCACTTAATTTTTAACGAAGATACAGCTCATTTAAATAGAGCGTGCACAATAGCGGCGCGTTTTTCTCGAAACGACGTTTTCTACGTGCGCAATGAAACGGTAACTCTTGATTAAGATATTGCATTGACTTGTAAGAAAGTGCTATCTAATCGGAATTTTATGGCCTCAGCCCTGAATATCATGAAATTTTAAATTTTTAACAATAAATAGTTTTTTAAGTCATTTTTATAAAAAAAAACATGGTGAAAAAATAGAACTTTTTGATCAGAATAGTGTGACGTTACCAAAAAACGTCCGATTTGAAAAAAATATAATCAGGGCCGGGGGTCAAATTTTAGATAAAATAGTTTTATTTTAATTCATGTTTCTAATAAATTTACAAGCTTAGGTACTTTTCTGCGCGAGTGCACGCACGTCACGCACGGCCTCAAAGTAGATAGAGCCGCCATTTTGAAAAAACTGTACAAAACATAATTTATAACTACTAATTAGATGGATTTTAAAGAGTACTTTTATGTTATTGACAAATGTATAAAATAGCTTTGATAGAAAAGTAGAAAAAGTGTAGTAGAAAAGTTGCTTCGATAAGTTGAAAAATAATTTTACTGAGAAAAGCAATCTACAATTTTATTAAGAACTCAAGGTAAGAGAATTGTTTAGAGCATAATTTTCTTTTCAATATTTATTGTTTGTATAAAATGTAAAGAAATTAAATTTGAGAAGTATAACTTCATCACTTATTAAGTGTTTAGCGTATGCATAGATAAAAATAAAAGTTGAATAATAGACAGGCTTTAAGATATTATAATTTTTAATATCAGCCTAAGAGATATGTAATACTTGTGCAAAAACACTGACTATTATTTCGCCCTTTCATAACCGCAAAGCCATTATCATTCGATTGAATATAAAATCTCGTTATTATCTCGTCATTCTCGGGGTAAAAACTTGCAGTAAAAATTGCCAACAGTTATTATTATTCAGCTTTCATTGAGCCTCAATCAATATATATCATTTTAACAAAATTAATATAACCATTAAAAAAAATTAAAAAAATACCATACATGATCCATGCATACGGTCCATGTATGGGTTATTGTGGGTACTTTCTTATCAACAAAAGTTTTAAATAAAAGTTAATTTCTTGAAAAAAAAAAAAAATATCCAAAAGATGTCTCCACAAGTCGTCTTCCCGTTTACCCATCAACTCAATTCTTAGGGCCAGCCCTGATACTCGCTGAGGGGTTCCGGTTTTGGTTCCAGACTAGGCGGGGGGTACAGTTAAAATCAAGTACCAGAAGGAATAGTCACACTTTGGGAAATTTGAAATGTTGAAATATCTTGAGATGAAATTTTATTTGATTAAAAAATTGGCGCTGGGGGTTGTTTTTGCGGGGAAAATTCTTACTTTCATAAAAGGTATATTTTTATTTTAAAGAAAAAACTCAATATTACATAATTTTCATATACCGTCAAACGGGACGAGTTTATTCATTTTTATTTTATTGACATTTTACTGTTAAAAATAACCTTTTTTTATTGATGAATTACTTCATTCAGATTGCAAAATTGAAATAATTATAGTAGTTGTGAATTTATTATGTGAAGTTGTTTCAGCTATATGTAGAAACTTGTTCTAAACGCTTTCCATGAAAACATAGCAAATTTAGTTGGTGGTCCATAAATATATTTTTTTATTATTTTTCAGCTTTTTGTTACATTTTGGACATATCTGAGAGTAAAAGTTCATATATTTTATATACACTTAAATTATTGTATAAAAGTATTTTTACTTAAATGTACCGCGAATGAATTTACTTATCTAATTAGCAACTTAGCTAATTTTCAGTGGTTAGAATCAGCGTGTATAAATAAGTTGGTTATTTTACTAATTCATCACTGATTTGTCGCAGTGAAGTTATATATTTTATAACGTATTGCATTGTTTTGGAACTCTCTTAATTTGTCGAATTTAAAAGTTAATAAATAAATATAATTTGACGAACAACTGGCATTTAATTGTAATTAAATTTAATTTTGATTTAATTGCTGCATTCTAATAAGTGAAATTTGTATTTGTTTCGAATACTGCACAAAAATATCACTGAGAAAAGTTATGTTTTTGTTTGAATTGGTTAATAAACGAAATAAATTACTTTTATGTAATAAGTACAATCAAAATAAAAAAAATATGTAAGTAGTTCTTTTTTTAAAAAACAAATATTTTGTTTCATTTATTACATTAAAAAAGTTAAACTTTATTCTAAGTGACACTTTTCATGCAATCTAAAATAAAATAAATAAATATGAAAAAATAAGATCATTTTATGTTTACTTAAAATTGATTCTCAGTTATTCAACTACACTACAAAAACAAGTGCCTTACTTGAAGTCACTTTTATCATTCAAGGCAATAAAAGTGTCTCAAAACAACCACTTTGTAGTATACTGATTTTTATTCATTAAATTTTAAACTTCATAAATTGGCGACAGTTTTAAAACAGTAAAACACATTTTAAAATATACAATTTCACTGATTAATCAGTGATGAAGTAGTCAAAATTACTGATTTCAATCAGTGAAAATTAATTGATGTTCAGAGAGTCAGAAATTACTTAAAAATGTACATCTTTAACAAATGAATTTTATATATATGTATTATTAAATAATCTTTTTAAAAATAGGTCTTATACAAAAATTGTTCAAGAATGAGTATCCTCAAGGAATTAATTATAAATATGTAATTTTGAAGACTTACTCAAGAATGTATGTCATAAAATATGTACTCAAAAATGTGAATCATTAGGGCATTACTTAAAAATAATTATTAAAAAATGATGTAAAATTTAAGCACTCTAAATGAATTTATTATGAATATTTCATCCTTAAAGTTAAGTGTACAAAGTAGAAATCTGTTTGTGGAAAAAGAAAAATTGGCGGGCATCAAAGGGTTAACACGAAAAGCAGCTTGAATAATAATGTTTGAAATGTGCATGTGATTATCAAATTACACTTGTACGAATTGCTTATATCTTAACGCAGTGCTTGAGCTTAATAATCGAATTGCTCTTTTCTGGGGCGATCTTCGGTACACCCCTGCTGGGTCGCAGAGTGGCACGCGCCAACCTGCTGTAGGGGAGATTCCACGTTCATATATATATACATATGCTCACTCGTTGTTCAAGTCAATTAAATTAGTTTACAAGGCTGGTCAACGCTTATGCATAATCCTTGATTCATTCGGCAAATTAGGATTATGGTATACACAATACTGTTTCAATGTTAGTACAATTTCCTTCGGAATTTCGAAAACAAAAAAGAACTTTATGTCAAAAATGTTTGTAACCAAATTCTTAAACCCTAAACTCTAACTCCCGAAGTAGTTCTTTAAAAGTGTCGTTCTTAACAAAAATTGAAGTAAAATGTCAGAAAAGTGTTTTGATAAAAAATGCAGCAATAAATTTACATTCAGCATCATCATTATTGTTCCATATTTGTCCATACACATGTATTCAAGCGGAGTATATTAAAGACGCTGAATAATAGATGGTTATTCACGTTACGTTATTTCGGCTGACTTTTCTGGGCAGTGCTCTCGAGACGAGAAAGGTGCAATCGACATCGTCCCCGGATGGCGTAGTTGCAGTTATGCTGGAATTGCAGAGGGTGTCTTGATGGCAAACACGAAGTGGCCGAGGGGCTCGTTGGATCGAGCCCCGCAGAGAGGCTCGCAATATTTCATCATTATGCTGACACGATGGTAGGGTTAGAGAGTCGATTCCCTATCCAACTTTTTTGTCCTTCTTTCCCCGGCGATCCCACATACGAAACTCGTTACATGCAAGCGTGAACACAAACCCGTGTCACGCAAACGCAAACGTTATTGAATTCGTCAACGTTTGGAAAACAAACTTTATACGATAGTTAATGTTCGACCATCTGTATACAAATGTGGGGGACAACACTTGGACCAAATTTGCCTTCTCATTTTGAGCGCTGAACTTTTCCACAAACAAAGGAAAGACATTACTTTAACCCGATTTTATAAATAAAATGATTCTTTATGTCAAGATTTCAATGTACAGGTTATTACAAAATAATAATTGTCAATTTAAATTGAAAAGTATCTTAATTTTTGATTGCTTTAAGTAGACGTAAGTTGATAAAACGACAGAGTATATTACAACACACACGATAATGCGAGTACTAAAAAATCGATATGGGGTTGTACGAGTTTAAAAGATTCTATGACATTAAATAAAGACAGCTGAATCGAATGGATGACGTCATTATTTTAACGATTATCGATGCATTTTCGCGCTGGATATTTCCCCTAATTTTTTACGCACATATGGTATGTATAAAAATTGTATCGAAAGTGCAATCTGCAAGGCCCGTATGTATGAATGTAGAACGAATTTTTTGTTTTCGCAAAACTGTTCTTTTGTCTATACCAAACAAGTAAATCCTGACAGGACCGTCAAAATTGATTGCATTTTTCAAGTCAGTTTTTCTTTGACAAATTCTGATACCAAATGTTAGTTTTGAAGTACATTTTTAAAATGAATTCTTTTAAGAGTTAATAAATGTCTAAATAGACGTTGATTTATATTTCTGTATTTTTGGGGATCATTTACTGTGGATGGTCCATATGTGACAATATTTTGGAAGCCTATTGTTCTGACCCTGCTTTTGGGATTGAAGATGATTATAATCTAATATATATATATATGTATAGATAGCAAACTAGTCTACAATAGTAAGATGGGTATCAATTCAGACTCACAAAGAGGTGTGATTGTACCTGATGATGCGGCCGGTTGTTTGGATGGGGGGTCGGCATATGGGCCCCATGATGATAGACAGACACGGGATCATGCTTCAAAGGCATCGGTGTACCACCATTGTGCTTTCCCAAGCCTTCGGCCAGAGCCTCGGCTCGCGAAAGTAGGCCATCCTGCAGTCCACTGTTCAGTCCCCCAAACAAGTCACCCTGCAAAAAAAGCCACAACAGGATATTTATTACTTTCTCCGAATGTATGACCATTAATATTCAGATGTATATTACATGTATACATACGTGTTCACTCGATTATAAAATGAGAAACAAGCAGTACATGCATCAATTTGTGTATATATTTTTTTGGCAAAAATTAATGAAAAAACAAATGTTTGAAAAACTTTGAAAGATTTTGAAGTTTTTAATTCATGGTTTTTTGTTTCAATTTTGCAGGCACTTTTTCATGTTGTATATCGAATGAAAACCACATTTTATATTAATTAAAATATGATTTAAAAACGAAAGTTAAAAGAATTTATTAATTAAAGTGAAATTTATTCAACATCAATGTAAAAATTTAATTTAAACGCATGATCCTGCTTTTTTTCGACAATTATATAAAATTTATGAATTTCACATTTAAATTTTACCCCAGTGTTATTAGAAAATTTAAGTTACCTATTAGTATTAGTAAAAATCTTTAAATTGAATCAATAATCATTTTATCAGTTGAATAATGTTTTTTTTTGAATTACGAAATGTGGAATTTATATTCAGATACTTTTTCTTATATTTTTTATTTGTACGCATGTAACACTTTTGTTTGTAAGAGAAAGAGTATGTAACAGTATCATCATTAAATATCTTTTTTTATTTCAGAGAAAATATCACAACTTGACGTACTGTTTAGAATTATTTATAATATTTGTGTTCCATTTTCGTATTTCATTTTTGGATTATGAATTATTGAATAATAAAAGCTTATACGCACATAAATTATTTATAAACTTAATTATTTATAAGGTTTTATCATATTCAATTTATTACACTTAAGAAAAAAAAAATTACGTAATTTTAAACTACATAAAGTTTTTATAAATTTATCTGTACATTTTGTTGCTTCCATTTTTGAATATTTAAATTTAAAATATTTTGTATTACATTATACACACTAAAAGAATAAACAAATATATACTAATAACTAGGCAATTAAGGATAGTTCTGTTGTTATTAAAAATGTATTATAAATTATAAGATTAAAAAAACTGGTTATATAGTTGATGCATAATGCAGGTTTCAAACTTATCGAATTTTCCTTATTACAAAATTAATATTTTCAAGATTTGAAGTTACACTGTAATTTAAACTAACTTTTACAAAGGTTTATTTCATATATGATTTAACAAATAGAGCTATACACAATAAATGTAACATAAACAACTTCTTTATATATTAATATTAAAGAAAGTTTAAATACAATTTGTATATAGTGAGCTCGAAAATTCTAAAAGTATTTTGTTAGTTCATTAATTTTGAATTATTAAACATTCATCTTTTACATCGTTTATTAATTTTATCATACAAGTTTTATTTATCTTCTAATTTAGAGCTCAAACTTCGTGTCTTACCTAATTTTATAAAACAACCTTTAATTTTACATATAATTGCTTAATTTAAACTTAAACACACAAAAATAGACATCTTTTAATAAACTTCGATTAAGTTCGTCTAAACAAAAATTAGATAAAATTTAAGTAAACTTGTATAATAATTTGATGAAATAATTTTAACTTCGGTAAAATAGAAGTCAGATACATCCCCTTGATAATTGAGAAAAAAGTCATTCTATAAATATAAATTATAACAATCAAAAAGTTAACAATTATAGTAAATCTTTCTTCTTCTTCTTCTTCTTCTTCTTCTGCCTTGCATAATTTGTTTTAAAAGCATAATCGGGGTAATTTGTGGAAGAAAAGAAGGATAATATAGTGACGAGCGGCTATATATTCATTATGCCGGCTCTTGGCGTTGGCGGATCAATGTTTCATGTGAAAACCACCGACTTGCTACTGTGCTTCGATTATTTATGAGCCGACCGTGTCTTTCTTGGCTCGCAGATACAACGAAACACACACGCACACACACA
>JABFPM010000008.1:0-45118 GCA_022817325.1 Idris sp. 1 HC-2018
CGATTCATTTTTGGTGTTATACATTTCATTATCATACTCAGGAGTATAAGTGCAATAATTTTTCTCTCAGTTTAATCTGATTGTTCGCTATCTAAAGTTCAAATCAAGATAACCAGGGGAAATTTTTTCAACTGTAATCTTGACTTTCGCTGTTGAATATTTGTCTTCCTTTCATTGCAGCTGGAATAAAAATAGGATTGAACATTCGTGTTGGGGGGAAAAAAAAGAAAATACGCGAGAGAGAAATGTGATCAAATTTAATTTTGATGTGTCGTGATTAAATCCAACGGACAAGAGGCATCATTTAATGTTGATGTATTCTGGTGACATTATAATAAATGGGAAAATCCACTCGCACAGACGTTTGTTTCGACAATGCTTTGGCCTTCATTTTGATAGTACACATGTATCTATATCGGGGAACAGAAATACGGGGAAAGAATAGCCGACAGAGAGGAGAGATATTGGCGAGCATAAATACGCCTGCACATAAGCATGGCGGGCGAATAAATAACCATCAAAGCATAGTAAAACTGAAAAGAGATGAATACGGTAAACAGAAGGAGACACGGTTCAAGCGAGTGGGAAATGGTGCTCATTGCCTCGAATGCAAGATTTGAAATTATCGCGGTCTCTCGAAACAGTTAGGTTTACTTATACCAGCCTCGAGTACGAGTTAGTATAGCTGGGCAAGAAGAAGAAATATGTTGATTGTAGCAGCAAGATGAAACTCAGAGAGGAGAAGCTGAGGAAACGGAACTACTTCGCGTAGGCAATGTATAAGCGAGAAAAATAACAACATAAAAGCCAGTTGTCGCGCAGTTTCTTTCCGTTCCTTTTACTTTTCACAGGTCGAGAAAGCTTGGCAAAAAAATATCATTTGACACAAAAGTTCGTAATGAAAAGCTTTAAATTGTGTGAAACAAAAAAGTATTGCATTTATTAAATGACTGCTTTTAATAATTTTAATATCGTAGGTAATCTATTTATTTTATCAGGCTTAAAAACGACGCGTTACAGTTGAATACCAATCCAGGTGAAAATTATGTTGCGTCAAAAAATGAGCGTGCTGATGTGCCTCGCCTTAAGCATAACTGCAAATATCTTGATTTTGCTTCGCTTTATGCGAATTGGAATCAGTCATTTTGATGAACTCGTTAAAGACTTTATATAACTTACTGCAGGCCTTTACACATTACATTCATCTGAATACTGATTGTAACGTCTACTGAGTAATTTTCTCGGTCCAAAAGAAGCATTTATTTTATACGGAATTCAATGGATTTCTTTGTCAAAATACGAAACATTCATACACGTTAATCAGAATTTACGTCTTGCGTATTTCATATGTAATTCTCTAATATCCTGCAAGGTACACGATTCAAAGAGACTCATAATAAATGTATGTTAGATGTTTATTAAATATTAACGGAAAATTGCTGCAATGATGGCTGTAAATGTATCCGTAATATAAGATGATGCAATCTGAATTTGATATAACGGTTTCATAACAAATAAGTTTATTTGCGAACTTATTACAAAAAACTGCTAGTGTTTTGATTTTATGACATTTAGACATTTTTTTCGATTACAATGTATGCATTTTTATTTATAAAACATTAAATAACAGTTTTTTATTGCATTTTTATTTTTAAAAACTGTTGCTCTATAAGTTTCATCTTTATCAATTTCGCGATTTTGATCTTAACAAAAGCGTCTTTCTAAATGTATTACCTGTGCAAAGTTTTTTTTTTTTCTTTCATTAAGTGTTATTTTTTGTTTTTATTTTTTGAAAATAGTTGTGGTGATTTAAAAAAAACACTTGCTAAAATGTAAAAAAAATTAATATAATAGTTAAAACCCGACAGGTCTTTTGTTTCATATAAAGCAAAAAAAATCTGAAAAATACCTTTCTTTCAGATTTCAAATCCGCAAATTTGATTAATTTCATCAAACATTACGTCACTAATATCCGATCCCGTTGAAGAAGACCAGAATTGTACAAAAATTGTCTACAGCATGGTAGGTATAATTATAACGCTCATGTTAACCATCATTATCATTGACTCGAAGATCAATTCAGATTCGACCTTCCTGGTCACTGTAACAGAGCTGATTTTTCTTAGCAACAAAAAGTATCCTGGTTATGATCCTGTCATTAGAAATGTATAAGCATGTATGCATTGTACTTGCTAAGACAGTGAACGAGATACGACGAAATGGGACTGGAACTCGCGTTAGGATGTGAAACGGTACGCAGTGCCTATTTCCGAAGTAACGAATTTAAAAGATAATTATTTTGATGCCAAGGTTCATCGTGTATAATTGAGACCATGAACGTGGGTAAATACTTAAGTGATTTTAATTCAATTTTCTTCATGATCGCACAATATTCGTGACGCTCGCATTCTACGAAATATCAGAAGGGGACAACAGGATAATGCACACGACCTGCAATCACATGAGCTCATGCACAGACTACCCTTATTATACCAAAGCCAATTACTGATTCTTGCCTACAATTCATTTAGCTAATGATTTGTTGACAAATAATTAGCAAATTAGCATGTCTTAGTTGTTGGTCTAACGTACTAGTTCAGATAATGAATTGTTCTCAGCACGAGTAGGGAAATAATTCCGCGCAGTTTAATACATTAACATGCTACGATGGTCAAAGAATGTACGTATAATTCGCATGCAGTTAAATTAGAACAAATGTGTTTAGTCTATGCAAACACACAATTGTACATAACATAGAGATTTTAACACAAGACTGCGTGGTTTGTGATAATTTGTATTTTAGCTTGCTTTAAAAATGCTATTTCATTTATTGTCAAGAGTCACGTTGAATTTAATTTACTCAATAACACGATTATATATGTTCTCAACAATTTTGAGTAATGTAATTTAAAAACTTTTTTTTAAATATAATTCACAATTTTATTTAGATAAAGATTTAAATATTTAAATTACTGAAAAACGTTTCATTTAATTTGTAATCATTTTGTACAGTACTTCAAATTTATATTATACAATTATGTTTTTTTAAATTATTAATGAAGTTATGACTGTATAACCGCAAGTTCAAAAATTTACCAAATTGATACATTATTTTCAGTAAGCGTCATTTTCCTTTAATAAATTTAATTGTTGAACGACCACGAACAGGACAATTTAGTGTAGAGGTAAAGTGCAAAATTTAAACAAACTTAGTTAAACGATTTATAAGAAAGCGTGACCACATTTTAAAGCAAGCTCTGTGATAATAAATTATGTGCAACAACTGAAAGTGCATATTTTTAAATCGTAAATTATTCAAAGTCAATTCGAGGCTGTGTTTAATAAAAAAAGTAGCTTATATTATATTTAAAAAGAAATTAATAATTGCGATTTTAATAAAATGATGATAAAATACCATCAATTTTTAATCTAATCCAATTTCTTCACACCGAGAAAACTTTACTGCAAATATTTTGATAAAATATTGGAAACTGACCTTGTTTGTCTTTTTAAAGAAAGTTTACTCAAATTTATGAGAATACTTATTTAGTGTGCACATTTTTATTTTTATTCGTAAAATTTGGAAAATATTACTAAATAATTCAGGATAATTTATGATAAATTTTATTAAAATATAAAATGTGTTTGTAAGTTACTCTCCGAAAATTTATTTAATATACAAACAAGACGATATGACTTAAAGGCATTTAATGTTTAGGACTATCATAAAGTAAAATCTATAACAAATCGATGCAACTTTGCAAACATACTTAAGCATCCCAAAATCATGTCTTGAAATTTAAAAAAACTTCTTAGAAACTGAGTTATGAAAATTTGAAGTTTCGTCAATACGCATTAGCAATATAGGTAAAATGGACACTAAATCTAACATAAATTTAATAGTAAATTTTGCAAACCTTGATCATTTTCACGAAAAACTAATACAACAATCTTCATAATTTAATGAAAATGTATGATAAATTTTAAAAATCTTTGTCTACATACTTATTTATAAAATACTTGTATGCACTTTTATAAATGTAAATGAACATTTACTGCATATAAAATTTGGACTCCTAAAATATGTTACTACGTGGTGCTAGTTCTACTTCAAAAATTCATTATTCCTGATTCCATCCCTTATAAATACTAATTCGATATTTCAAAAAAGATTTTCTTCTTAATTTGATTTTATAAAAAATGAGAGTAATAAGTTTGTATTAAAACTAAATACTTTAATTGTATTTATTATACCATTTATTTAATTAATATTTTTCCATTTTCAGTTACATTTATATTAATGTAAAATGTAAATAATACCAAATACAAGTGAAAATTGGATCAATATCATATTTTTTAGTTGCAATTTTTTTTCAAGAGAGGTGAAAAGTTCAATTGAATTTTTCTGTTGCTTTTTTATTATTTTTCAACTGCAGGGTGTATAAATCCAACAGTTTTATATGCACGCACGGGAATAAAGATATCATTGGTATACCGCGTTGTTGTCGCTCAGATGATACTTTAAAAAAGATCAACAATGCGAGCATTACGGAGATAAGCAAAGACAGAGTGGAGCATCACCGACGCTTTGACACGTGATTACTGTGTCTTTGTTGATCTCATAACGTTTAAACTGTTT
This sequence comes from Idris sp. 1 HC-2018, assembly GCA_022817325.1. Classification (NCBI taxonomy): domain Eukaryota; kingdom Metazoa; phylum Arthropoda; class Insecta; order Hymenoptera; family Scelionidae; genus Idris; species Idris sp. 1 HC-2018. The sequence goes on from JABFPM010000008.1 coordinate 4,640, forward strand.
GTTTTCTTCAACATGTTATCACAACAAAAGTTATAAATCAACGGAATAATTATTTTTGGGTTACTTTTAACTATGCTATTGTACTTTCTAATGATCATTTTGAATTTAATCTTGAATGTGGCACACAGCGATTTTTTCAATGATATTTAATTGTGTTTATCTTAATGTACGTTAAAACCATCATGATTAAATGAGTATAAACGCGATATATTATTTAAGACAAACACTTTTTTTTCATTTCAATAAATGAGATAAGACTATACGTATGCAGTTGTTTAAATATAGTACAAATGTAATTAGAGAAGGCATGGCAAATTTAAAATGAATATATTGAGTAAAAATTTGTTGATAATGAAGATTATACCTGTCAAATCTCATTACTAACTTTTGACAAATATGTTAGTAATGAGATGAAGTTAAGGTCATTACACGTAGTATCAATAAAGGTACGATATCAAAGTAACGGAAGAAAATTGAATGCAGGGCCACATGTGTCAAGACGGTGTTCTGACTCGAACAGAGCCTCTGCTTGACTCTAATTAATTTGATGATGACGTATGAAGAAAATTAAATTCTTTATACAAATAAGAGTATAATACTAGTTTGTCAGGTAATTTGAATTTATTTATCATGGATTACTCAACGATTCTTAAAACATCTTGTTAACGGAACAAAGTACTTAAGAGTAATAATTCTTATTAGAATGACTCATTAAAGTATGATTATCGAATTGCTGGCTGATGTTCTTTAAAACGTTAACCTTTAGGTTCGATTTCTCTAAACAAATATTGTTTGTGCCATGCATCAACGAACATGAAATGTTCACTTATAATTATTTCCCTAGACAAAGGTGTTATTATAATTTGTTAGTTTTGCTTTATTCGAAATGTTTTTAACTATTTTGTATAATCAATCTTCAAAATGATGTCGTCACCTTATTTGACCCTTATCAATAAACTAATAAAATATATTTTTCTATTAACAAAAAAGTAAAAAAATTAACGACAAGACATAATGTCTAATTTTCTAAATAATTAACATTATCTTCTATGATTACTTGCTATTTTAACAAGATGGATGTACAATGATTACAAAGTATATAATATTATAATTAAACATTAATGGATAAACTTGAAAATTAACTGTAGGTACTATCGGTATAAAAAAAATCTTTGAAAATGCATTTATTCAGGTTAATGAAAAGATGAGGCTTTGGTTAGAAGAACAAAAGGAGCTATACTGAATACTCAACATTCTCAAACCCGATAGTAATTCATAAAGAATGTAAATAAACCGATGCTTTGCGTTCTTGATTTTTCATTTGACGGTGTTATTTCAATATTACATTTTAAAATAAATCGAATTATAATTCATTATTTCTCAAATTATGTTCATTTTGTTTAAATAATTAGTCGACGCTAGTGGCCTTCATTCGCCTCTGCATTAGTTATGAAATAATGGTTGTTGTAAAATTCCAGGTTGAAACAAAGGACATTCAATAGTCTTAATAATTAAGTAAGTGGTCAAATTTCATATTAGCACAAAATTCTTCTTGTAATACATCCTAAAATGTTATCATCAATATAAGTAAATTCTTTGTACAGCTTACTTTTTTCACAGATGAGTATAATTTTGTTATGTAATAAAACAAACAATTTTTCTAAATTAATACCGTCAAATGGGGTAAAGTCAATCAAAACAGTTTCTATGCATTTTCACAGGAAATGAACCTGCTTATCTGATTCGAATTAAATAAATAATTTTTTAAATTTAAATGAACACTGCCAACAAGTATTTTCACGATGTTACAACCTGTGCGCATTTTAAAGCTTAAACAAACTTACTGCTGACAATTTCTAATTATTTTTTTGTTATAAACATATATTTTTAATATATTTGTTCATTAATATCGAATGATATGCATGATATTTATAAATTATTAAAAATAATGTAAACAAAAAAATTATTTTGCCGAGTTAAAGTCAACGATGTCTCGTAACTAAATAAAAGTTGGAATTTCAAAGCAATTTTTAAACAAGGCCACAAAGCACTCACAGAAGCTATCAGTGCAGTAAAAAGAGGGTTACAGCGTCAGAAAAACAGCACAACTTTTCAAACACTGATGTTGTTTATTCAATCAAATTTTTATCTTTAAATATTGTTATATTTTGACCATCTGTGTAATAATCCTAATTACTATAGTTCTAATCAAATTCCCAATCTTTTTTGCATAAATAACGAGCTACAATGTTCACTTTATTTATCTAAATGAAAATAAGCCATTTAAAGTAATTAAAAGTGAGTAAAGACAATAATTTAAATTTGTTTATTATATAATTTTCGCAAAAAAAGTTGTATATCATGTATCACTAGAAAGGAAAGCTAAAGAATAAATTATTAGATTTTCATCTTAACTATAAATATAATTGCTTTAAAAAAGCTGTTCATTTTGATCGAACTTACTACATTATACAAAATGTATTAGAAAACGTGTCTTCTTTAACAAGATGAGACTAAAGTATGAGCTGAAAATAGCAGGGTTCATGAATCCATAAAGGATGTATCAAATTAACCGTCAAATTGAACATTTAATTTTCATCATTGAGATGATTAACTAAGTAGCCGTTGACTAGAAAATAGCAGCTGCGTATTAAATTCATTAGAAATTGAATTAGCGAACATAATGCTCGTTAGCAACGGTGTATGTAAAGATTAGACAGCAGGGCGTAACAATTTTTTTTCGCAGTTGTAGTGTTTGGCGCAAAAAGCGAAGAACACAACGGGTTAACGGAGGTGACTGTATTATGCTGAGCGTCTCAATGCCGTATCGTGCGAGAGCGTCTTTAAAATAGGCAAACGATACATAATGAAAAAGTCGCCTATATCGCCGTTAATCTCCACAATTCGCCTGGTCTCGACGATCGCGATAATCGTGCCAGTCGTGTACGTTCTCACGAACAACGTCGAAAGTAACTTGCTTGCGCGCGAACGCCATAAAGTTTATTTTCAATCCGGCGTACCGTTAAACGACGAAAGGAGAGGAGGACGCGAAAGAGAACGCAAAGAGGACGCGAGGTGCTGAGATAGAGTAAAGGACACACAGTCGCGAACAGCGTGATTTCAATTTACAGGAGCGCGCGCGGCAAAAAATGCTCCAGGCTGTGTGCTAGCAAAATGGCCAATGCATATGTATAGAAGCATTCGAGGAATACGGCCAAGTTAAGTGGGGACGTGAGCCACGTCCGTCTGTCGTTGTTGATTTAAAAATTAAATTGTTTCATTCCTGGACACGTGAAAGAGATAATTGGCCTGCAATTTTTCAACACCACGAAGCTCACTTTTGTCTCCCATTTTATTTTAATGAATTACACCAGGAAAACTTGTCTCTTTACAAATACAGTACAATAGTGGGATCGCTTATAACGAGGATTCGACCATAACGAGCACATTTTGAAAATTTGATTGGTTTTTTGTTGAATTTTTAGATTATCGTTTACAATTCGGCGATAACGAGTATTTGATTATAAGAAATACAAAAATTTCTAAAAATTAGTATGTTTGAACTGTTATAACGAACTATAATATTTTATGTGAAAAATTATTTGTCATTTAAAATTAAACATTTTTCAATGATTATTTGGATATTAATAATAAGTTAATTCTAGTTGAATATTCTATAAATAGACAAATCACTCAAAATTCGAAATTGTAGACTTTCTTTTTGTTCCTATGTTTCACTTTTCTTTCAACGAAGATCAGATATAACGGGCAAATTTCAATGATCCCCTGAATCTTGTTATATACGAAGTGCACTGTAGAAGCTTTTTCCTTTGTGTGTTTCACATCTCCTGTCATCTTTTTCTGATTACCTTCTGTCGAACATTTGTGTGGCTTTCACTTTCTTTCTTTGTCTTTTTCTCTTCAATTGAGAATCAAATAAGAGTAATAATTTATGCCATTAGATCGTCCTGTGGAACAACTTTTCTCCAGGATTCTCTGCTCGTGTGTTTGCTAAAGACACGATGTTTAAAGTTACGTGCTCTCTTCTCAATTAATTACAGCTTTTATGATCGTGTTTGCCATCTATAAACTGGCTAAGTGCTATTTTTCCGACACTGTCTTTATAGTTACACAGCAGTCTAACATATTTTACGACTTTTTTCTATTACGAGATATTGACGATTATACAAAGTATAAGTTTCTCATTTCTATTAAGACAATTTAGAAAATGAACGATTGAAAGAAAATGTTTTTCGTGAATGAAAATTATCGAAAGGTATGTACACGTGCAATAGTATCACGTTGTCGATTTTATTTTATAAATTAGACTCATATAAAATTACTTTTCACGATCATAATAAAAATGGATGTTCAATCACTTCTTTGCAATCGACACGACTATCACAATATTTGTTGAAAACGAATTCAATATAAATTAAAAAATTAATAAACCTCTATCTTTATCGTACTCGTAAAAATGTTATTGCGCCGAATCGATTGTGTAAATATTTCTAATTGTGTTAGATGTGGCATAATTAATTAACCAGGAAGTGTAATTTTTGAAATATCACTTTTAAAGACATTTCTCGTTAAAAATAATAGACATTTATTGAGTCAGAATGTTTACTGCTTTGTTCATTAAAAGAGATCACGCTGTTCTTTGACTAACAAAAACTTCTTTTAATACAAAAGAATTTTTAAAAATTAACTAATTTTGAATATACCCAAAATGCATGAAAATTTTAATAATATGTTAATTGTTATTTTGACAGTCACTTTTTTGATACAGTTTTAATTTAAATTTAAACGAATCTCTGCTTTAACTTTCTCACTTTATTGTACACATTTATTGTATAAGTTGGTAGTCACTTTTTGTTCAAAAGAAAAGTATGAATCAATTGAATTTAAAATAACTGCATATTTTGATTTTGCATTTATCAAAAAAGCAATATTTTAAAAATTCACATTATTTCAAATAGAATGTAAAAAAATGTGATTTCCTTTTTTGAAAAATGTGTATGTAAATTGAATTATAAAATTAGAAACTTCCACACACTTTGCAAAAGAAATCCATGAAAGAGTTGCCGAGATTTATATTTCAGAGAAACATTTACTTTTCTGCGGAAGCTGTGACTTTAAAATGAAAATTAAGTTTCTGTTGCTTGTCACAAGAGACATCGCATCAAAAAATAAAAATAAAAAAAATACAGAAACTAAGAAATAATGTTGAGATAATAGTCAAAAAGAAAAAAAAACACATTTATGATTTACGCCGCAACGAACTGTTATGTTTTTGACAAATTTCTTCCCTTTTTCGTGTAAAAAACTTGGAGGTTTAAAAAAAGTAGCAAACAAAATATTGAAACACATTATTATATGGATTTTTTTGTTCAAACTCAAAACATGAATATTATTGTGAATTGTTTTCTAACAAGATGTTTGTTGAGTGCTCGCGGGAAAATGTATTATTTTTGCCTTCTCATCCAAAGCTGCCACAAAACGAGAAATAATTTTAGCCAATTCTTATTACGCTCAAAGTTCATGGAATCATGCAGTTAAAAAAGTGATAAAATACATTTTACACTCGTTGAAGAACACATAAGAATACGAATGAAAGACTTAATTCAAGAAGCAATTTTAAAGGATACGGTCCTTGCTCCGAGAAAATATCACTACACAGGGAGTTTAAAGTAAAGGGAGCTCATAGCTCGTCCCACTATTCGTAGCAGGTGCATATTATTCACGATGCGGCCGGATGGATCTTGCGCGAATTCATAAAGCAGTCTTTTGTACGGATACTTCTGCGACGCTGGCACTCTTTATGGTAATTTCACAGACTGGCAAGACTTATGAAACTTGGAAGAATTTCAAAGCAAAAAACGCGTAAAGCTGCCGTTGCTTGTGATTATGAAGCGATTAAAAACATCTTTGAGCCCTTGCAAATCGCGACCCGAAGATTAATATAATTCGTCGCTTTGTATCACTTGTACGAAAATAATTATAACACAAGCAATAGATTACAACAAAAATAACCTCAAATAGTAATATGTTACGTAAAAATAAGTTTTCTTCACGTGCAGAGTAGGTATTTTGCGTAATTTTATTCAGTCACGTGCTGGATCACCTTTTGTTAATTTTGAGGGAAACCGCAAGCATGCACCCCGGACTATTATGATCCAATTGCGTTTAATGTAAGTGTAAAACGCTACTCTGGATGCTTTGTTTTCTGTAACAAGTCTGAAGTTTCATTGAGTTGACAGCGGAATATAAATTATGTACTTGCAAACATAACCGCGATAAAAAAGCATTTTCATTCAATTAATTATACACCAACACAGATATTGAAGTTAACTATCATAATCAAGAAGTAACTTTTATGTTATCCTTAATTAACATGAATACAGCAACATTTAAATTATTGTTGTTAATTAATTATTTTTAATCAATTTGACGCATCTTTCAAAATATTGCTGCAAAATCATAAAATAAACATCATTAAAAATAAACTAAAGTTTGTGTAGTACAACAAATTTTGAATTCAAATGTTATGCAATTAAAATTAAAAGTGAAATAATAAAGGATATTAATATATTTCACATGCACATAACTTTAACCTAAAATCACGAATAATACTTTTCTTAGAGATTTTAATTTTCTTAAAACAAAAAAAGTTGCTATTACCATTTACTAATCAAACGAGTGTCAAAGAAAAAAATATTCTCTTATGCGTCAAATATATTTCGTGCAATAGTTTTGAATGGTGTTTAAGATTAACTCTCAAACTTAATTAACACAATTTATTTTTAACACCACATTCAGAAAAATGGTCGCAACTTCGCAGGAATGTTACTCAAACAATGCGAAACAACTTCCTGACTTCGAGTCGTGTATTCAAAACAACCGTTTTAAAGATATTTTAATGCAAAACTCGTCGTAACGTGTCATGTGACTATTACCCAGGTATCGACTGGGCCTTATACGTTGCAGAGCTTCAATTAAATTTATATAGTAATAACAAATCAAAGACAGATTTGCAATGTAAATGAGAAAACAATAGCGTAGTTAATGCGATGTAAAAAGGTAAGAAATGGTTCACGACAATACTGAAGATAACTGTAACTGCACAATGATAATGTACATGAAGATATTGTGGTTGCGCTACAGCAAGCATGTAAAGATAGAGTTCTATTGGTGTATGCAAGACACTGTATACCAACGGGTGTCTTTAATATGCGACAGACAAGTTGACCTCGCCCTTTCCATGGGTTACTTGTTTTAGACTATTACCCAAGTAACGTAGGTAGCGACCCCTAGACTGCTCCTAGGGAATTCATAATAACCGCTCTATATAAAGGCACTACCACGACAATGTTCAGCAGCATGGCTTGTTGCCAGAGAGACTAAAATATCGCGCGCGCGGCACATTTGCGCTTTGGCGTTTCCGCAATCATTTCAACACATTTATCCCCCTTCGTCCCGCGATGCAAATGCCGTCATTTGTCAAGCTCATTTCACTTATTCTGAATATACAATAAGAAGTTGTTTGGAATGAGTAAAAAGATAATAACAATTATTCCAAGGAAGTGCAAGAAATTCTGTATTGTTAATTACTTAAGTGGGAAAACACTCTTAATTAAATTAAACAATCGCAAACATTATACAACATAGACTGTGTTTTCTATTGATAATCACATTTTAAAGACTCAATTAAGCTTTTATATTTCCCGTGAATGCTATTTTTTTACTTGAAAACTTCATAATTGGTATAATTGATTTTTTTTCTGGACAAAAATACTGACAAAATGCTAATTTTATCTTTGATATTTTTATTCTCAAAAAGTTAAGAATGAATTTAGAGTCAATGTCATCGTCCAGACTAGTCATTGTCCATACTAAATAAGCTCACTTGAAACTAAGTGCACATAGACCTAATTAAGTGTACTTAAAAAACTTATATGTACTTAAGTACACTTGAAAAATTTATGTAAACTTAAAAAGCTCTAGTGTCATTAAATTAAGTATATTTAACAAACTTTAGTTTACTTAAGTTGGGTGAACTTAAAAAGCTTAATTACTCTAAAAAACTCATTCTTCAAGTTCATAGAGAAAAACTTTTCAAGAGAAAATTTTTAGATTTTTTTTTAATATCATAAAAAAAGATTACAGACAAGTTTAATAGAAAATATGCAACTTACCTTATTACTTTACTAATAATAAAGTGAAAATTTGATTAAAAAAAATATTATCAAGTATTTAAGCTAATTTTATTTAAAAACGTTAAAGTTAACTTAAAAAAGGTAAGTATACCTAAATTAAACTTAGGTATACTTAAAAAAATTGAGTGTGCATACAAAATTTAAAAGTTTATATATAAAACTTGAGTTTTCTTAAAATATACTTTCTTAAAGTTCATAAAATAAACTGTTTAAGGAAGATTATCTGCTTTATCAGAAATCTATTTAATTAAGTTAATGTTGACATACATTGTAAATAATGTAAAGCTAATTACAATTATTTTAATGTTAATATTTCTTTTTATTATAGAGGACTGTTGGAACAGAGTGGACAAAATTCCAGTTTAAGAAAACGAAAGTTAATTTAAATTTTATTACTTAATTACATAACAATATTTATATGTACATAACCTCAATTTTTTCACTTAATTTATATGTAAATACGTTAGTATTACATGTTGTTATATTTATCAATGTTTCTTTTGTTTCAAACGTATTGTTTAATTTGTCCTCTCATTGAAGTTCTGTAATGTGGAAGCTATGACAAATATTCTTTTCTATAAAACTATTTGGTGAGCTTTTTATGCAAAAATTATCATTGGTATAAATGACAACATTTTAAGTTCTATAATTTAAACGAGGTTTCTGTAGAAAACTAATAAGATTTCATCTTAAACCGTTTTTTCTATCAACTTGAATAATACGTTTTTTATGAGCACTAAAGTTTTTGGCTTCACTCAATTTAATTAAATTTAAGTTTTCAATAAATATATTTTTTAAGTATGCTTAATTTAATTATATTTAAGTTTTCTATCTACACTTAATATTTTCAAGTATACTTGATTTAAGTACACTTAAGTAAGCTATAGTGTACTAATTAATATTGTTAACAAATATTTTACTTTATTATTAGTAAAGTAATAAGGTAAGTTGTAAATTTTCTATTAAACTTTTCTGTAATCTTTTTTAAAGATATAAACAAATCTAAAAATTATCTCTTGAACAATTTCTCTCTCTGAACTTAAAGAATGAGTTTTTTTCAGAGTAATTAAGCTTTTTAAGTTCATTTAACTTATGTGCACTTAAGCCTGTTAGGTATACTTAATTTAAAGACACTTAAGCTTCTTAAATGCACTTGAGATTTTTAAGTGTGCCTAAATTTTTCAGTACACTTAGCTTAAGTATATTTTTTTAAGTACACATAAGTTTTTTAAGTACATTTAATTAAATCTATGTGCACTTAGTTTTAAGTGAACTTATTTAGTCTGGACGATGACATTGACTCTGAATTTAATGGTTAATGTGAAAACTAGGATAGTCCATTTTGGCAAATGTTTATTGCTTGATTAAGCCAAGTTCTGGAGATATGATATAAAGATTAATAACAACAGAAATAAACAAGGATGAAGTTGCTCTATGAATTTGAGTGATATCCTTGCTTTTAACTAGCAAGTACAATCGACATGAATTCCGTAGTTTGCTCGGATGCGCAGATATGATTGTCTTAACGAATTATCAGAATCAATTCTGGTTTAATGCTCGGAACAAAAACTTTCATTAGTAATCTGACTAGCCAATTATTTATACAGTTTATTATCTTATTTGTTAATAAACTGATACGAGATAATAAGAATTTGATTTGTATGAGAGAAAGGAACATCGTCGATAAACATTAGAATAATAATAATCAATTCGAGATTCATGTACAATCGCGATTACAGTTTCTGTATAAGAATGTATGGGGATGTCGTAAAAGGAATAGGAATAGTAAGGCTAACGATCGAATTCCATACTTCAGAATTATGTTATTTGATCGTTAGTGATGCTGTTCCCATTCCTAGCATATTGTTCCCAAGCAGTTAGTTTCAAGATGTGACACTAAATATTTAGATGAATTGAATGATAAATTATTCTACTGACCCGTAGCTACGAAAGTTATAAAAAGTTATCGTATCAGTGTATTATCGTGTTACTAAAAAAAAGAATATTTGTCTACCTCTAAAAAATTAAATATTAAGACCCTGCGAGGAAAATTGCATCTGATTTTACATATTCTAAATTAAATCTCACCTCCCAGTATTTATAATCAAATTTTTAACATGCAAATTTTCTTTCAAACTTGGATGTAGACACTTCACATTCTGTTTTTCTCACTAAAATAAAATATATAGTTGTACAAAAACTTGACGAATCAAATATGATAATCACTTTAAATGTTGATAACAATTTGCAGAAGAATTAGACAACAAAAAAGGTCAACAAAATGACAGAATTGGTTATCTTCACACATTTATTATTGCAAATTCGTAGCTGAAACGAGGTGAAAGGACGGATTAATCAGGTTAAAATAATCAGCCTGGAATGCTTAAATGGTAGTAGCTGTTGAATAATCATCGGTCCTTTGCATGTCACCCGCACACCGAAGATAGCAGCACATCGCACTTTGCGCTATAAACCATAGCTGTGGCTAATGCCGGCCGCTTTACCATATCTCTCTCGATTACGGTGTAACTGCCTCCACGGATCGGCAGATTTCCGAGAAGGTATGCCGGTTAACAATTGGATGCAGTTACGCATCGAATGACGATCTTCCTGCAGGATTTTCTATATATAGGATCAGTAGTCTTTCTCTGTCTCACTCTCCTGTGCATGCTGTCTCTCTTTTTTTCAGTTTCTCTCTTTCTCTCTTCGTAGGAATTGAATCCAGTAACGAGAAAACTGGATTCAGGTTGCACTTCATGGAAAGCATTGTCCGTAAAATGCACTGCGGTTAGCAATCGACATGCAAGCGAAACTGCGCCAAGTCGTTGCGTATATGTATCTAACCGCTGCTCAATAGCGTGGCTCTCAATTTTTTTTCGGACTGTATGTGCCAGGTAAATCGAATTGACAAATACTCGCGTTTTTTCATCAAAGACGCAAAATTTTTGCCCAAATTTATTATGTCCAAAAATGTAATCCCCGAGAGTGCAATTTGTTGGAGAACAGTTGACAGTAAAGATTTATGAGTGTATATGAGATAACAAACAACTTAACCCTGAACGAAGATTTGCACATATTTCAAAGAACACCGCCTCGATAGGGCTGAATCATAATGTTTCAAAGTTACGATGCCGAGCAACAACCTTTATTATTCATCCTGCAAATTTAATTAACTTTTGCTCTTTTCTTTAGATTTAAGGAATCGATTAGCTGACTCTGTTTTGGTTAATTTAGTTGAAATTTTTACGAAATTTAATTATAATGCCATACTTTGATCGTGCACTTTGTCGTTGTAATTATGATGCAGCTATTTAACTTTCAGCAACGTCTCGTTACATAAAGATCGCAAGTAAAAAGGGATCGCGTGATGGCGAATAACTTTATAATGAATCGATACAAGTATTAAGTTATGAGGCATTATAATGTTATTTTGATATCACATTCTGTGTTGTTTTGCATTTATTTTGGCGGAACTTAATCCTCGTTTAATGGCCACCTTATTTGACAAGAAAATTAATTCACGAGCAACATAAACAGATCTTAGACAAACAAATTTAGACTCGCATATATAAGGCAAACGAGCTAATCCTTTTGACCAAAATACGAAACGAAAGTACTAATTACATTCTACAACTTTATTGAATAAATCACACTTTCTGTTTGAGTGTATGCTGTGCCAACAAAATTCCTTAATGAACGAATAACTTGATCAGTTTTCCCGGAGATTATCTCTGCACCTAGCAGAGAGTATTGGATAACACTTCCAGTTTGCTTATTGAACTGGAGGCAAAAGTTAGATTAAATTGTTGATACACATTATCAATTAACTTATTCGACATAAAAGAAAGGGATGTAATGCGCTTAGGACAAACGATCGGGAAAAGTGTACAATCAGCGAAACTCATCTCTTGGGATCTTGTAGATCTGAATCAGCAACGACTGTTCCGGGGAGTCTCGTATGGCGCGTTAGTAGCCAGGTGACATGTTACACGTTCTAGAAAGGTTAATTATTAATGTTACGATTATTACCGTTATAACCGCCGCAGGACTACTAACCTGATCCATAAAACACCTCCTTATCAATTCAGCGAACGTGGTCAACCGAGCATATCGCTTCTTTTTTAACGATCAAATGTCGCGAGTCACGTTTCTGAATATCGATAATGTAGTCGAATCTGCTTGTCTCGACGACACCATTGAGACTTGATTTTAAAAAAGTCTTCTTACACACATTACAATAATCCATAACTGCAGTTTGCACATTCGAACATGCAATGATTAACTCGAAATGCACAGAGACAGGACCGGTTCACCTATATTTATTATTCATGTGTTATAAACACGTTTCTTATTGATTCATTAATAATTTTTAATATTCACGAACAAACACTTATGATTTCTCTCATACCTTTGATTCATTATTTTGATAATAACATTATCAGCAATTTATAATTTTAATTGGATTTATTTTTGATACAGTGTAATATTGATTGCAGTATGTAAATAAGAATGTTACATTATATACTTTTTGTTTATCTTACATATGCAAAGCTAATTTTAGTTCAAATAAAACAAACTTTTTATTTAATTTAAAACAAAAGTCACAGAATCTGTATGCGGAAAAATTTGAAGGATTTATGAATTGTTTGCAGAATTTGTAAATTTTGTTAATTATCTTGAACAACTTACTAATCAATTTGTAATCCCTGTAATTCAGATTTTCCTGCGTATATAAAAATTTGGAAATTAATGAAAAAAAAAGAAAAAAAGCCTACATAATGTTCAGACTAACACAACTGAAATTACTTATTAAATTTTTAAATGTTAAATTTAAGTTGACTAAAAACAAGCCAAACAGTAGATTAAAAATTTGGCTAAGCAAACTTAGCTACATTAACTAACCAAAGATGTTAAAGTCGGCCAGATTGGACATAGCCTCGGTCCAAACTTCATAATCGATAGAAGATATTTTTATTGGGCTCATATGGTGGTGCTAATAAAGGACAGTCATGAACAACACAAAATTCTGGTAACGAAGAATTTGTATTTATCAGTCTAGATATTAACCTCAAATCTTTACCTAAAACCTTTATTATTCAGAGTATTCCCACAATTATTATAGATATTTACAACTATGCAGTATTTTTATAATGAATTACAAAGAATATTTAGAGAAAAATGATTTGTACATTTATAAGGCTTATCAACATTTTTAATCATTGTAAATAACATACAATTATTTTAATTAACCAAGAAGACTTTTCACTTTATGATTTACATATACTATAACAACAATTGAAGTAATTTATTGTTACAAAAACAAGAAAGACAGAAAACGTATATGATTTAAGTACAATACCAAAGAAAACAAAGTTAATAATTGCATCGAAAAATTTCTCACGCTGATTCTTCGGACTGATCATTTTCTCATTTTCCAACTGAACTTGTCCATTTTTGCTCATCATTTACTCGAAAATGCACATTACCGTTTTCGAATGTGGCGAAACAAAGTTTGTTCAGAAATAAACACTTTAAAGTGCGTAAATGCGCGATTAAGAGAAATTGATAAGACAAAGAGGTTCTTTCGCTCTTTTCGCATTTCTGTTTTATAGAAGTGGCTTTGCACTTCGGGGAATTGGGGGAGATGAAGGCGAGTGAGATAGGCTTATATCTGGGTAAGAGTACATATATAGATTTAAGATAAATAGATGAACACGTAGATGGACGGGCTGATAGACACGTAGGACGGAGAAATTCGATCTTATATTTGCGAATGGATGTATGAGATATCTCGGGTGCCAGTGTAACGCGGTAGGACGGTACGTAATTAACGCCTCATGTAGATGCTATCGCCATAAAGGTACGCGGATGGAGTCCGCGTGACGACCAGTGATGTACGGCTCTGAGACCGTAATGGAATATTATTATCGGTCAGCATCAACTTGTTGGGGTTGGATTAGTGTTAGCGGCGCCTCTCCATCGAGTGGGCATATATACCCGTTGTCAACGTGCTATCCTTAAATGACAATACAATGCGAGAAACACAACCGACACTCCACTTGCCTTACACTGTCCTTCTTCCATTTGGTCTCGTAAAAGGACCCCTTACTTTTCGCTTTGTGTCACATAACTTTAATCACAGGCGAATTGATCACATCTCACACCTCATCATTGTCCAAAGTAACACTGCGATAGGTTTTTGTAATACTACTGTTCAAATAATAACTATCAAATATGGCTTTAGCTGAAGATTTATCTAAAATATAGTTTTTTGTCATATTTTATTATTTTATAGTACACACTCTTAGGAAATTTGTTTTGCGGTTCTGAAATATTGTTTGGGAATAAGTAAAATGCGAAGACGTTTAGAAAATTATTAAATAAAATGTTGATAATTGTTATTAATATAATAATTTGTTTTGTTAAAGTAGACTTAGTAAAAATTGCACTATCAAGTTCATGGCTTTTGAGATTTTTTTTAATAAGATGAGGCAATCATCAGAAGTAAATTTAATATCAGGATTTCAAACTCATGTCTTCCGCTCAACTATAATTTACGCCTATTATAGTATAATTATACAAGTAGTTACAGGGAATTGATAAAATTGAGAATAATTTCAGTGGAAAATTATTATCGAAAAATATAACAAATTCTATTTGGAGAAGCTTACAAAGCTTACGACATGGAATGTTATTAATACTCTGGACAAATTCATTAGGTCTGAATTAATGGTTTCTGGTATATATTTCGAAAGGCTTAAGAGGATTACCAACCGAGTTTAAAATTGACAAATAGGGAGTTTTTTAAAAAACTAAACAATTTTGATATAAATTAAATTTTCAATTTTTCCAAAATTAGGTAAAATAATAATTATATTGTTTAAATTTAGATAGTAACATTAAATGTATCAAATAAAATTAATAACGTGGAAAGAATCATCCATAATTTTGCAAACCATTATCACAGAATTAGTATCGTATCATAAAGCTGCTATATAGTTTAAAATTTATAATCATTTCAAACTAAAATAGCTTGTGATTTTCACATGCAAATGCAAATATATTTTTTGTTCGAAAGTTAAAAGCATTAGAATTAATTTTTAAATGCTCTTATCAAAATTACTACACTGCTGATTAAAATTAAAGGGTTACCCAAAATTTCACAATTTTCAAACTGCTGAATAATACTGAATCAATATTCATTGAGAAAGTTTATTTTTTGAAACTGGATCACAAAGAAAAAACTTAATACCTCAATACTGAGTAAGAATTGACCATTTACGATGAATATTGATAAAGTTATGGCATTTCGATAAGTTATGGCTTTTGATTTCAGTTTTCGCAAATTTAACTCAAGAAAAAATACTTTTCAGATAGGTAATTTTACATGCAACTCTCTCAAAAGTGACTTTTTTGAAAATAGTTAATTTTAATTTTACAAGTTTTTCAAATCTTCAGAAAAATAAATAAAAGTATGTTTTTAATATATTTCTTGAAATACATAAATGAACTGTTAAATACGAATTTTTATTTACGATTTAAAAGAAAAAAGATTGTTTTATAATAATCCTTTGCAATAACTGTAATCTACATAATAAATAAATTATGCTAAAAATGAAAAGATTTCTTGCTTATTCATCTCTTGTTCAAAGAAACAGTAGTTATTCAGAACTTTTCTTTATATTATTTCAAGATATAATTCAATACCTTATATGAAGTTTTTATGCAGATGTTATAAGAAAAATGTTAACATTGATTACAAATTGCGGTTAATTACAAGTTAAATTTTAATTAAAAACGACATTATACAATTAATTTTAGAAATTATAAGCGATAATAATTTAATTCATATAATTTGAGAAAAAATAAACTCGCATGAATAAGCCATTAAAATTTTAATCTGAATGATTATTATTAACAAACCAATAATTAAATTAATGTCGATTTTTTTGTCGTAAACGTTTTGAGCTAAGTCTATTTCTAATTATTAATTATAAGATAACACTATTACTTTTATTTTAAGTCTAAACCCCGAAACTTTATATGTTTTATGCAAACATCAAATTTTAATGTTTTTATAGAAAAATTTTTTTTTTTTCTAAATTTAGATTAATTAAAGATATTATTTTATTACTATAATTTTTTCATCAATAAAATGTTTCTGGCATCATAGTGTCTAATTTTTACCATCACAGAAATATATATTTATATATGATAATTATATTAATAATATGTACATGGTTTGATTGAAAATAATACATCTAAACTCCATTTGAGTAATCTGCTTTACAAACAAAATTATTGATTTTCAATGTGCTTTATGAAAATTAATGTGGAGAATGCAAGTTGCATGTATGCACATTAAGTAAAATCACATTCGGCCTTTTTAAATCTGATTTATCATATTCTATTCTGAATTTATAATCAGCCAAAATCACCAAAAACAGAGCATATTAAAATTCGAAAGCTTAAACAATATACATTATGCGATATTATCTAATAAAGCCAAATGGCTTCTACACTGCATTAATTTTCAAGAGCTAAAAATGTATAAGAATCGATATTAAAATTAAGATAAACTCATATTAAGATATTATCTAATGTCCTTTTGATTATGAAATAATACTTTTGATTTATTTAATTTTTTCACAAAAAACTTGACATAATCATTTGAATCTTCCCAATAAATGCAAATTTGCAGAGATGATTACTACAAACACGTTACTGAATTGTGTTTCAGTACGTTTTTTGTCAAAAATTTAATTTAATTTATACAAAAAGTTACTGGAATGCATCAAACGAATATTGGCAGAAAAGTGATCAAAAATATATTTGACAAATGTCATTTTGAATACGGTCAGCGAATGATTCAAAAAATGCTTCAGACATATACTTTTGTTAATAATCAATTATGTATTTATCACTGCTAAACAGTTACTAGTTGTATATTTTATTTTGAATAATTTACAAAAGTATATTTGAAGATAAAGAATCAAAGTTCTCAGTTAACGTATATTATATCTTGAAATATCACTAATTTGACTTGAGTCCTTTTCAAGACAATTGTTTTTCTGGGTCCAAGTAGAACTTAAATGCTTATTAAGTGAGTTAGAAATAATATTTGCCCGCTTAAAAAAAGTACTTTCTTCTCGAGTAAACATAAAATGTGAGTACGAAAGTTTATTTTAAATTAATTTTGTTCCATTTTTCAACGCAAATTGTTAAATACGATATTGTCAAATTTAATATTTGATCTCAAATTGCAGTAGAATTTTTACGATGATTCAGCAATTGCCGTTTAGATTGAAGAGGTTGAGGCAACTTTCAACTAACTTGCATGGATGCATAGAAAAAATCTCGGAAACTCACTTTCTTTTATAATAATTGGATTATAAAATTTGATTTATTATATTCACATGTTTTTAGGTCGAGCAAATTTTCACGTTCAATAAAAATTAACAATAACAGGATATTGTCTTGGCTATTATTGTTTTTACTTGGAAAATATTATCAAGTTGAATCTTCAAAGTTTTAAGAACAGCAAAAAAGTTTTTTACTTAAACTTAATATTTTATATATTTTCGAAATGTTTTTGAAAGGTCTTTTAACAAAAAGTATTCCGCTATGTAAGTACATATACACCGTACACTTCATAAGTTATTTTACTGAATAAGTTAACGATGTTTCTATTTTTAATGGACAGTGATCACGTTTGACATTTCATTATTTGCTTATGTATGACATTTGCAAGTAAAATCAACATACGAAAATGCATAAAAAGTAAACAAATCCAGATCGACTTTGTTACTTTTTCTTTTCTTTTTTATTATTATTATGCTTTCTTATAATTCTGGGTCAGTTGGTAAAAAAACTTTCTGTTGACTTCCTTCATTCTCATTCTAGCGGCGTGATCAAGACTGAT
Source organism: Idris sp. 1 HC-2018 (assembly GCA_022817325.1). NCBI lineage: Eukaryota > Metazoa > Arthropoda > Insecta > Hymenoptera > Scelionidae > Idris > Idris sp. 1 HC-2018. The sequence continues at coordinate 22,778 of JABFPM010000008.1, forward strand.
ATATCACGACTGAAATAAGCGCAAAAGTCTTCTTTCTTTCCGCAAACGATGCACATATCCGGCGGAAACGGGTACCTTTTCTGTTGCATTTTTGCTATACGAGATTTACTTCTATCTTCTTGAAACAGCTTACCCCGTATATCGTATTACGTTTTCATGCAGCATTTTTACTCATTTTCTTTATTCTTGCATCTCTTTTTTTTTGATTTGGCGGCGCCTTATGTGCGAGATGTTATGCAATAATCATGAATTCTTTGTAATATGCATGTCCACCCAATGGCGTATACTGCAATAACTTTCGAGCTTGTCTTCGCTTTTAAATATTCACTCGACAATTTCATGGAAATCAACGGGCAATTTCATAAATGCGATTTTTATGTCATTCAGAGTCAACAAATAAAAACACGCAATTGCACCATTAAATAACGACATAGTTTCTTTAACTTCTACTTAAGGAGAAAAATTTTATTATGAAAAATAAAGAAAAAAAATTGCATAACCACAATTATTACGCAACTTTGGATTCAGCCAATGAATTTATATTCGCAAACAAGCTCTTCATTTTAGTATTCCAAAGCTTTTCATCAATAATGAATATAAGTGGCTATCGAAAAGCCAACCAATTAAAGCTGTATTCTTTGATTTGCGGTAAAAGTCGGGGAAAGGTTCTTTAAAAAAGTTTTGCTAAGACTGAGAAAACCGGATTATCGATTCTTCGTAGATCTTGGGCAAAAGCTCTCGTGCAAGTCTTCGTAAATAAAGAATATGTTCAACATTGAAGAAACAAGTAAATAACAAGGAATAGTGAATTGCATCCAAGAGCGAATTACTAAGTTACTGCATTATAAAATGAATCAATATTGCCATGTGAAATTTTGTTCCGTTCGTTTGAAATTAGAGTGAGCGAGAAAAAAATGCGCCAACTTAAATGCTTCCTCCTCTTCTTCTTTTTTTTCCTCCAAAACTTTTGCTAGACTAATTGAAAAGAATGCAGAGGATGATTTCGCGCAGCTTGTAAATCGAGTTAAACGTAGTCGTGGAGAAAAATGTTTGTGCCCGAAAAACTTGTTCAGCTTGTTTAATGCTTGCAGATTATTGGCAGAATATTTTAAATGTGCAATGACAATCGAGTGATTACGTGCTTTGCAACGATAAGAGTTGAACAAATATCATTTCGTGTGTGTATGTGTGTGTGTGTGTGTGTGTGTAAAACAAGGAATTATGTGAATATGTTTATCAAAATGTTTGTAACAACTTATCGGTGATTCTGGAATGAAGAAAGAGTAACCGGAAAGAAAAGCGCTGAAGAAGTGCAAGAAAATAATACAAAAAAACAATAAAAGAAGAATAAAAAGGAAAGTAATACGGTACGAGGAAGATAGAGAAAGAAGGCGTCCTTGCATTCCTTCACGCTTATTGGTTTCATCAGATTGCTTTGCTTCTATTAGATGTCTGCACGGATATCATGTACCGATGCGGCACGTTTTCTAATACCCTGAAGGAACACCAAACAAATGAAACGGAGAACTCTGTTGTGCGTTGCTGTTCGGTATTTTTTTCCTTCTCCTTTTTTAGCCTTGTTCATATTTTTTTCTATTTCTCTATTTCATTTTCGTACGTTCTTCCGCAGTTGTGTACTGGTCTCCACTTTACTCTGGTCCCTTTAGTATTTTTCTCTCCTCTTTTATCTAGTCACTATTCGTCAGGTTCAATAATCGCACCAGACATGGAGTCGAAAAACCACACCTACAAAATGCTCCGATGTTTTGTCCGAACCATGTGTTACCCTATAAATTCACTCGAGTTTATTTCCTAACTACGAAATTTTCCAGCAACTTACTAACCTGTAACTAATTCATATTTCTTCATAGGTACACAATGCCATTTGCAAAAGAAAAAGGAGAATAAACATGTTAATGACATAACATCAAAGCACACACTAAAACCGTACGCTCCAGCGATATCTGAAGAGCAGCAGGAGATCAAAGTCATAATTTACATAAATTCGGATTTTTTTGCTTTCTTTCTTTCATCGAATGATGATACTTTACACAAGTCAATTAAAATGTTATACAAAATCTCAGAATCACATTAATGACATGCTACTTGAACAATGTTAATACGTAACAGTTTCATTTAATTTTCATCAGTTTTCAAAACATTGTCGACTAAACGAACTCGAACGAATCCAGTGAGCGCTTACTGACTACGACGACAACTACGACAACAATAATTGTGAGCAACTAACCATGAACACTTCGTTTACAAGCTCTCTTGCTTTAAACGTTCATCGTGCAAGTTTCGCAACAATGGAAGTGTGCTGGCTGTGCTCAGTTTTGACAGATTTGTCAATAGAAGCATAAATCAGATAATTCCCCGAGTATTATTTCACGCTGTAGCCATTCATACATTTCTTTTCAAACATATATATGGTTAATTCTTTAGAACCTTTACTTTGAGTAAAATTTGTCAACATTTGAAACTGTTGTTTTATAGTCGTTATTTGAAAATTATGATTCGGTTTGATTAAAAATGTGAGAAAATTTAAACAAAATATGTGTTTGTGTTACTTAAAATGTAAGTAACATTGTTTATTAATTGTGATTACAGATGTAACAGAATCTTATACACTATACAGACAGTACGTAAAATTAATGTTAGGAACAGGATGTTACGATACAATTATAGGTAAAATAAAAGAACGAATGTATTTTTACAGAAGAAAATGTGACAATCCAACCTCAATTCTTTGAATTAAGAATTTTGTTGAATTTTGTGATTTTAAACTAAAACTGATATTACTCAAGATTTTTTTTACTAGCTATATTAACATTGTGCATAAATTTGTTACTTAAAAGGATTTATTTAATGCGAATATTAATTTGTCAAAAAATGTCAATTCACAACATTCATACGTAAAATTACATGTTTTCTGTAATTTTACAGAACATATCCCGTAAAATTAAATTTCGATATGTAAAATCACAGAATATATTATGTGCAGTTTGTTTCCGGAATATGTTCTTTAATTTTACGCAACATTTTTTTGAGTGTAGCTGTGATACACACCAATTTAAATAATAAGTACAGAAAAATGTTGCACAGTTTGTGGCAAGTGAGAAATTTGTGATAGAATATTAAAATTATTATTTTAATCGATTTTACTGCAAACCATAACCAGCTACTCGATTTTGTAGTAGTAACATTTAACCTGCACTAGTGTAAAAACACAATGGAACTTCTAAATAAACGCATATTTCTTATACGAATCACAGAAAAAAATGTAGCATCTTAATTTAATACACTGGAAATTTAAATTTCTAGAGATAAACCCACACTTAGAAAAAATCGCGTTGTTAAATTAACTGTATGTTCATGGTTGAGGCATTTATAGTTAATACAAGTGAAAATATAGTAATTACAACTAGCATATCAGTTAACGTGACGATATTCACGTTAACTATATATTTTAGTCAATTTTATGGTCAACTCAATTTATTTATTTATTTATAGAACTGACTGAAAAAATGATTTGTATTACTCAAAATATTTGAAACCAAAGCAGTTGAAAAACTTAATAACATTTTCCAATGATGTGATAGTTTAAAATTAGATATAAATCATTCTTTGTAATGGATTTAAAATGATGAATTATAATAACTGATAAATGTTAATATACTGAAGATTCATTCATTAAATAGAATAATATTTGTATTGTTCGATTTAACATCTATATATTTAAAGTTACGTATCGAACACAAATTTTGCTTCTACAATTTGTACAACCTTCAAATACAATAACTGTCACGTATGGTTAAGTTTACTACATTGCCGAGTTGACATTACTCAGTTAGAGATAAGTTGATCAAAAAAGCAACTAAAATTGTATAATAAAGGTTACCGATTTTTTTTCTGAGTGCATTCAAATCTCCGTACAGAGAATAATAAAGTGTCAGAATAACTCTGTTCAACTAATGTCGTTTATTGTTTGACAATAAATGAATCCAAAAGTTTTTACCCCAGCAAACAATATCTAATGTGGAAAAAGTTGATATGTCGGAAAAATGCGTGTAAGTGGATCTGTCTCATTCAAGTTGCATTAGTTATAACGTGGAGCTCTCTTCACACGGAAGGACAAGGTCGTCGTGGGAATTCGAGCACACGGTTAACCAGAGACGCCGACGACATGGCGAGTCTTCGACCAGTCGAGTTAACTAACACTATCTGCTGTTGCGAGTATATACGATGGTAGCCTGTTTACAACGAATGCTATTCACTGCTGACCCCGTTAGAATTAATACTGTAAAGAGAGAAGCAAGAAACAGGGAAATAGATGGAGAAAGAGAAAGGCATGTCACGGCATTGTCTTCACTTGGACTAATACCACCATAAAGATGTCAGCAGCTGACCATCGATAATAACTTACGCAAATGCCTCAACTCTACAATGGCGCAAGCCATGTGCTATTCCACTATACTAAATTGTCGCATCCGTATAGCGCGATGAAAAGTTCACTTTAACATATTCTCAAACTGATTTGTGCGCAGATACTAAAGACCCTGAGTTCACGAATCTAAAACAAGTTTTAGCTTTACTTTGAGCGTGATTTAACGGGTCGCTTTGATTCCTTGTGAATGCTACAAAATGTATCCCCCAAAAGAAAAAATCAAATCTTTTTTCGAGCCTAACTAAACGGCCATTTTTACAGAAAACTTTTGCACTCAGTAGCACAATTAACAAACGAACCCTTTCAATAAAATATTCAAGACTCTGTCAATTGAAATTGGCAGAGGTCCTCGTGTCATTGTAAAATTTCAATAACAACTACGTGAGAAATACTCTTTTAGCAATTGGCTCGATACACATCGCATAAAGGGAATAAGAGTGAAAACGAAACAATGGAGCCACAGTGGTATAGATTTGGATCAATTTTGGAACGTAATATTTTTGTTGCGACTATTTTTGCCGACCACCCTTGTCGACTGATCTGCCAAATTAAAATGATGCAGGAAGCATTAAAAAAGAAAAAGGGGATGAAAATAAATGGCCAACTGCATTAACGAATACGTGTGACCTATTTTGGTTTGTTTACGTGTGGCGATACAATAAAGAAATCTATATGTTTGATCAAGCGAACATTTTTGCGGTTACTGATTGGTGCGGATGAAAAGAAGAAGAAGATGAAGAGCGAAAACGGACGGCACTCGAAAGACCGGCGAGCTTGAAAGAGGAAGTGGCAGTAGTTAGAGATACACGGGCAAAAGTTGGGTAAAAAGTTGGACAAGTGCCAATCTATCGTCGGCGTGTATTTTCTGTCCAGAGTTACACACGAGACAAGGACAGAGCGACTCCAATACTCGAATTTTATTCATTCGTTTCATAATGCTGCCATTCGACGGAAAAATTTTTCAGCGGTGCATACAACATCTGCTCTTTGAATTCGCTTCTAAGAGAGTAGAAGAAGCAAAAAAAAAGGGAACGAGGCTCTGCACTACAAATGCATCCTTTTATTTACGACGGACAATATTCAAAATGGAAGGAAATGCTTTTCACATTAAGAGCATAAAAAATCACTTAATTTATCGAAGTTGATCTTGATTTTCCGTTTTTTTGGCTATTATTTATATCAGACATTATTTTGAGTCGAAGAAAATCTTATGCATACATCCTCGCTTAGGAGACTGGACGAGTTATGTGAGTGTGATTTTCCGCTTTCGATTAGCGAGAACCCCCCTTTTCTTTTTCTTTCATATACTTTATCCTTCATCTCCTCGCACACGTATCTATCGTATCGCTCTACAGAATAGGATGAGCTTAACGAATGCTGGTGTCTATTTTCTACAGAACTTTTTACCCAAGACATGATGAACGTGAAACGCAAATTTGATGTAGAGTCGCGCATCGATAATTTATTAACGTTTTGAATTAAAAATACGACGAGTTTGCCTTAAAACTTGAGAGCAATTTCGCAAAATTAGTTAGAATGTTGAAACATTTAATTTGTAACACAAGTTACAAAATAATCAAATAATAAAACTTCCGTACATTTATCATGTAGAATATACTTTATTTTTTGATTTTGATTAAATCGATGATCATTTACTTTTTGTAATCTAATTCAGTTTCAACTAGCAGTGCCTCTAGCTAAATCTTTCTCTGTTGATACTGCTATTTCGATATAAAAAGTTGGGCACATTGCATTTGAATTTATTCACAGCTGAGACATAAATATTGGTTTGCTGGTATTTTCTTAATATTATTTTCCATTAATTTTTCACATAAAGCATTTTATCGCATATTTGCGTAAACTAAACGCCAACATCGTTGTAGTGAGTTTTGCCCACCGACACGGCTTCAGCATCTTGCATACATACATCATCAGTCGAGCGCTGCGCCTTCGGGAAGAAAGTGAAATACGTTACGATCGAAGCTTCGTGCTCTCTTCCGTGGACGATACGTCGTGACTGCTCTCGATAATGGGAATTCTCGAGGTGGGTGGAATATAATGCCGAGGTGGAAGAGAACGAGAAGGAAGTAGATGAGAAGCTTGTGCCTGGCCGCAAGGAACTTCTGGTGAGAAGAAAAAATGACAAAGAGCAGAACAAAAAAAGCGGGATATTATAAAAATAAACCGCCTGACAGAGTGTCGAACTATTTCATCCCAATTTTTATTATTTTTATTATAGAAACCCCATTTCTTTGTTAACACTCTTATAAATTTATTCTTCTGATATTTATATTATATTTATATTTGGCTGAGCAGACTAAACTTAGAAGCTGTCACTTACTTCAACAAGACATTGACTGGCTGGACGTTTGACTATAAAGTTAGCTTGTAAAGATCTTCACGATGCACGCTTAAAGCTTTATGTACTCAAGATAAAATAATGTACATATCTTTTTCTTCTCTCCATAACAAGATGCGCTCGGTAAATGGCTACTAAGAATGTTGTCAAAGTCCATCTTAAAGAAGTGTTTAGACTTTATGGTCGAGCCAAGTGGTACATTACTCGTTTTGTTTAACGCGTAGTATAAATATGCGAAATCTGTCAACGAAAGTTTCCCGTTGAAATATAAACTTAACTTACTGACTGCTGCGCTAACTGGTTTACGTTGTCTTGTAATTGGTCACAATGAATGATGAAAGTTCATTTTCTGAAGACTTTTTTTTAATTCCAGACCAACAGCATTAATATCAACATTTTTGTAGATCCATTACTTCAAGATTTTCACACCGGCTGCTTGAGTGTAACTGTTAGTTTCGTAAAAGAAGACGCAATAATGGAAAATTTATCGACTTAGAGTATGCATGTCATAGGCCTAGACAACACTAGTTTCATTCAATATTTGAAATGTCCATTATTTAATACTCAAATGCATTGAATGGGATAGCTAAGTGGATCCCAGCAGTGCGTAACAAATTCATGAAAATATTGCTTCTTGTGGATATAAAGTGAAACAGTAAAAGTTTAAAATACGCTACGAAAAGTTGGCATGTTTCTTATCTTATATGGGCGCAAAATGCGATCGTGTATTTTATTACGGCAATAGATCGGTAAATCTAGTGTCCATATTCCGGAATTATTTTGCGTATGTAACAACTGACTTATAAGCTTTTTCACAAATTTGAAATCGTGTACAGTAATCGTACATAACGGAACAATAACGCTATCTTCGCAAGTGTCATTTGTTGTGGTTGATCATAGTTATCGTGTCTCTGATAGCACAGCGTTTACGGAAGTACCCCTGCGTTGCACTGTGGACGTCGACGGAGGCTCTTACAGTGGATTACTAGTTACTAGATCTCTAACAACGAGTAATAGATGACTCTACGCTTTTTCTCTACGCGCATACAGTATTTGCGAATATTAGATTCAAGTTGGATAAAAGCGAGTGTACGTTCTATTGGCGTTCTAACAAATTACTACGTAGTGGGCGTACGGAGTTTCAGACTCGAGGCAGAAATTCACGATATCGGCTTGGAGGCGGCGCAAACTTCACTTGAAGAGTAAGCTCGTGCTACTGCACTTGAAAAGCGTATGGCTTTAGAAATCAAGATGCACTTAAATATGCTTTAAGACCAAGTTATAACACCGCACTTAACTTAAGCCACGGCTATGTCATTTTTATAATCCGTCTAACTTGCATATATATCATCGACAGTTTCAATTTCTATCAACACTCATTCATTTTCGCTTATGGGAAAAACAATAATTTAAGTCAAAGGTCCGCTAGGTTAAGCATTCCTTCTTTTATCCGTGATACTGATAGAGAAAACATGCTAAAAATAATTATACATTTACAACTGCCATGATATTTGTGTGCTAAATAAATGTATTTGTATTTCTCATGAAGAATAAGTGTGTGCTAGTTAGTTGAAAGGCAATGCCATTTTATATTCATCTCTTTTTAAGCTCAAATTTTATTAAAAGCTTTTAAATTTCTCCGAGAGTTTGAATTTTAATTGCAAAATTATCATGAGCAGTAAAAAATTTTTTTCACTCAATCCCAACATTTCTTTTTACCAACTTTCATTATGTCCTTGCTTGGTAAACTCGTCAAAGAAACGTTTTTTATAAAAGGGGAAAAATTTTTTTTAATGAAAATAACTAATAAGATTCTCTTGTAGGAAAACAGCAAAATATATTTTATTTCTGACTTTTCGAAAGCATTTCGAAGCTACGCAAAAACTTTTGCATAATTTAGAGAATGTTTTTTGAGATACAATAAAACTCTTTTAAGCCGGGCAGAATTTTAATTCGTTCTTTATGTACATTTGTAAACTAAATTTTGTATCGAGTTTGTTGAAGCAGCAGTAAGAAAATTGCTTGCTCAGATTTGTAGATGTTTTAAGCACAGATGCATATAAACGAAATAAATTCGTTAAGAGTATTAGTGTTACATCGTATTAGCATACACAGCGCGTGCACGTACTAAAATATTTATTCAGCATTTAAACCAGAGTGTCGAGAGTCTACTTTAAACTTTCACATACGCCATGCAGAGTAATTTGCTTGTTCAAAATAGTGCTTCTAAAGGCACATTTCTTTTGAAACGTTTCATCTAATCAAATGCTACTGACAGCTAGCTTCGTTTAGCTTGCAAACTATTTCTTTAAATTTTATCATTTTTTTCATAAGTGTTATTAATGTATTTGCAAATACAACTCCACTTGTTCAGAAAATAATGTGCCATGATAAAGTTTCATGTTTATGAAGATGATTATTGCGCAACTCACGATTCATGATCATTATGGTATATAATATCTTGATTTTGAGTAATGAAGAGTGAAAATTATGGAAATATAACCGGGAAGTGCTACATTCTTAAAGGTAACTGAGTTATGTATTCGATACTTTCATTGAAGTAATTAGAAAATAATAATTGTATGAAAATAAATTTTGTAGTCGATTGCAACTGAATAGTTCAAGAGGCAAAGTGAAAGCGGTAGACCTAATACAGTATTTAGCAAGAGAGACAAACAGATATCTAAGAAATCAAAGACAAGGGTTGCTGAGTCGCGTTCATGGTACATACAAGTTCTGAAATATAGATCATCTTTTGAAAACGAAATACATATATATAAATGCAAGACATAAAGTTTAATTTATTTTATAAAAAGTAATGTATGATTTTGCAAATTTAACTTATTTCAAAGGGTCAAATGTACCATGAAGTTCATACGTAAAATAATGTTATTAAAACTACTACAAATATTTTTTATTATTTTTTTTCACGATATGTGCACGTGCATTTATTATTCTTTTTCATAAATTAACATTTGATTTTATTTACTAATGTGCAGCTATTCATTTCTAGTTCATTGCGTTTATTTTCCTCTAAAAATAGGCCATTTACGTATTATTGCAAGTAAATTTATTTTTATACTAGAAATACTTTTTACTGAAAATTCGAAATTGCTATATTCATAAGAGCATTTTATAAATTAATTGTTTATTAACAAACGTAGTGATTTGTGAAAAATAATTACATTTCCCTGAAGAGATATTTTTCAATGGAAAAACAAAATATACTTATTTTGTTTAAACCGAAAACTGATATATTGCAATACATTTTTTGTTGATAAAAAATAAAACAGCGTAGATGTTACTTGGCTAGTATATATTTGTACATCACTTTTATGAATAAGCTCGAATTTTTTTTACATGAAAAAAAAAACATAGAAAAAAAATCTTGTTTGTGCAATCATTTGCCGATACAAGAACACCGTCTCAATTACTCCGGTAACTTGACTAAAGGGTTACAGAAATAGCCGCAAGCAAACGTACTTAAGCTTAGGTTCTTGACTTTGAACTGATCATTCTATGAGTGTCATAACATTACCCCGGATATTACTGATATCTCTAACTCGCACCCTTTTCTCTTCGTGCTTATTCATAGTTTTCGATGTTATAAAAAGAAAATCACAAGGAAGCTCAAGAAAAGCGATTTGTAAAACGTTTTGGTTTAACTAACAAAAGTGGATCACAAATTGCTCGCTGTTATCGCAATAAAATTTCTCGACTATGTTATGGGAATTTATTCAAAGCCACTCGAGATCAACGAAAAATTATTATTACACTTATGTCATGTAACGTCTTTACAAATGCGCTTCGTCTTTATTCTCAAAACATAATTTCATACATCAAACTGTATTTAGATTTCAGATAAGAGTATGTGTTTGTTTAGATTATCAGCAATTTATTTCTCATTGAGATGATAAGCTTTTTATTTATGATGTAATATATTGTTAGTGGTTTACCTTTTCATTATAAAAAGATGATTCACGTTTGTGATTATAGCTAAGTAATTCATTCGAGTTGGACCAACAGTTATCAATTTTATAGTTCATAAGTTGATAATTTTATATTCAATAGCAAATATAACTAAATTTGCTGTGAAAATGGCGATTAGTACAATAAAAAAATGAAATTTTTGTCAGGGCAATTATATTTGTACAGTTTTTACACATTCTGCGTAATTTTACTTTTATATTTTTGAATTATTTGGTAATTTTTGAAATTTGATGTATATATATTTGAAAAATAGATTTTCCCTTATATTTAATATTTATTAGTAAAAGACAAATTATTAATATTTTTGATTAATATACTTCAAAGAATCAATGAAGGGAATATAATATCGTGATATATTCTACCACCGATTATCCTTATTTTTCGGGAAGACGGAGATTGCGACTTTCTGCTGGGTGAAAGAGAATTAACGATGAGGAGCTTTGCAATTCTTTGTAGTAGCAAATCCGGATTTTCTTAGTGGAAAATTAGAGAATAAAAGACTTATTTAAACGGTAAAAAATATTTCAAAGCATTTGCTAAAAAATTATTTATTTTTATAAATAATAAAATTTTAATTTATTCAAAAAGGAAACAGTTTAAATATTAAATTGGTTAATTTTGTAATAAAGATTAAAAAATACATATAATTTTATTAGTGCATTCATTAATTTTATTCGTGATTTTAATTAAAATTAAGTTTGTTTATTTATAATAAATATTAAATAACATTATTCATTATTAATTACTTTTTGCAAAGTTAATTGAAACACATTTTCAGAAATGAAATATATTGCTCCTTCATTTTTAGTGTAGAAAATACTTATGTGAATTTAGTTATAAATGTATGAAATGGAAAGATTAACTAAGATTACAAAGATATGTAAAAAAATTGTGAAATCGAGAATATTATCGAAATTTCATGCAAAAGTAAACGGTAATATTTGTCTCACAAATTTTAATTTTAAAACAAATTTTAAACTTACACAATAAAGCTGTTAAAGTCATCGAAGAAAAATTCTTGGTTCTAACTTACCTGAAAAAATGAAAATACAATTATTAAAATAATTATTAGTATGTAAAACTAATTTTAAATGAGTTTTAAATCAAATTTTTATGCGTAGTTAAAATTCATGTCAGTTACAATGATTTTATGGACTGTTATTTACATCATTTTATTATTCAATGAAATGATTAGTGTTCTGGAAATGAATTTTTCAGAAAACATTTTCACGTTTTGATTGCTTTCTCACTAGATGCTTGACTACTCTAAAACTACACGAAAAGTAAAAAATAAATATGACAGAGAAGATATTTAATAGAAAATAAAAGAGAAGCAAAGACTTGAAAGTAGAAAAACATCAACGAAATATTTTGCAAGTAATACTGCAAATAGCGGCATGGGGTAAGGTTAAATGAACCGGCGCAACGAGAAGCGTGAAAGAAAAGTAAATAAAGACCGAGACGCCGCGAAAGAGGCGACAGTCAGAGCATATTTGCCGATGTCAAATCAACACAGATTGAAATCACGTTTCTATGTGTACGTCTGTTGACTATACAGTAAGGATTACTCGATTCGTAAGCGTGACAAAGGCATTTTATGCCTACTAGAGTTGCAAGATGCTGGATTTAAGGGCACTTCATGAACTAAATACAAGATGTAATAACTTTACATGCAAATTGAATGTAGGCATTTATGGTATATTTAGTACACGAAATAAAATTCGCACATTTAGAGAGATTAAGTTATTTAAATGAATTTCTATGAACATTTCGAATGAAATAAAATAATAAGTAAATAAATAGTTCAAAATATGTCTGCAGTCTCTCATAAAAATACCAGGTAACTGCACTCAGTAATCTGCAAAGCCGTGTTTATAAAAATAATTAAATACAAAAAATCCTTTTTTTCTACAAACATCGTTTGGCTACATTAAATTTCACAATTTTTCAGTAGAGCATCATATTCAGAATTCCAGGGTTAGTCAGATGAAGATTTTCTTGTTCGTATTATCATTCAGTGCATTTATGATTCACTAATGAAGACGACTTATGTTGCTGTATATTTTATGGTTAATAATAAAAGATAAATATGTATGTTCAGTCAAATTTTTATTTACAAGACAAATTTCAATTTTAATATAAGTGTAAATAAAAATTGCCAGTTTAGTAATTTATGCTTTTATTTGTTTAATTCATCACAAAGGTGAATAATTTCATACTAAGGTCTAGATTATGCACGGAAATGGCATGTCTTTATGATATTAACTTTTTTCAAGCTTTGATTTCATTAACTTGTTTTATTATTTTGTATAGAATATTTATACGACTCATATTACAGCAAATTAAATGTGTAATTAAAGCATATTCACCCAAGATGTAATAGTTTGGAATATATTCAAAGACAAACCGAAATTATTGCTAAACTTTGTTCAAACTGTTCAAGAGTTTAGATAAAACCATTTACTAGATTGTTGATAATCATTTTAGTTTTCGAAAACTTTTACATTATTTTCCGCAGATAGTAAACAAAGTTTCCATAAGTTTGAAATTAGTCTGTCAGTGCTTCTCAACGAAATTAGTACTAGATGTAACTGCCAGATGTTAAAAAATATTCCACACTTTCAAAACTTTTTTAAGGTTTTAAATATAAATTAATGACTGTTTTGATAGCTGGAAAGCGATTCTGATAACTATACTTAAAGCGATTTATAAAAATTCTGTTAACAAATTTGAAAAAAGTGAGATTTATTATAACTTGTACACCAATAAAAAACTTATACTATTAATAAAACATTTGTCACACTCTATAAACTGTAATATTTAATTTTGTCAATTATGTTGATAATTATTATTATTATTTTTTTTTCAAAGATCTAACTTCCAGTTTTTAAAACCTCTCGTCAAAATAGTAGATTACGTACCAAGGCCCGAAACCAAGGCCAATGGCTTCGGTTCAGGCTTGATACATATATGTTGTTTTTTTGTCAAAAGTGCATTGAAACGCCGCCATTTTGACCCTTATTTTAAGGTTAAATAAAACTATCGCAGACCAGGAGGTCTGAAATATCGAATTGGGCCAATCAGACGCCGTGACGTCATACAGGTCTGTAATAAGTTTGTTTTAGCCTCGAAAGAAGGGTCAAAATGGCGTCGTATCAGTGCACGTGTGACAAAAATGTATTTTGCTTGATTCTAGCAGTTTTATCGCAGATGTTTGTAAAGTCAAACATGCCTGCAGATGATTGCATAAGAATTGCAAAATTAATTGCTACTCTTTTTATTGCCTATAATAAATTTTCAAATAAAAAATTTATTCGTAATTATCTGCATAATTGACAAAATTATTTCAGTTAGAAATGATTGAAAAAATTTAATGTTTTCCGAGTTTCCTAAACTTTTGACTGAATAATGAATTCTGTTAAAAAACTTATAAAAAACCTTGAAAGTCTAAAAATACGAAATTCGAAGTTTTTAATTGCATTAAAAAGAATAAAGGGATTTTTACTGAGATTAACAAACGAGAAATCGAGTACTCAGGATATCCGAAACGATAAATATAAATTATTGTATATAGTAATTTAGAGAAAAATTGCAAAAAAACGTGGTGCTAAATGAAGTATTTCACTACCAATTTCTTTATCGAAAAAACGCTGAACAAATAATGATTAATCCAGCTTAGTAAAATTGGTCAGAACAAGTTGAAGTCTAAGAAAGCCTTACATTTGTAAACATCGAATATCAAACGTTTACGGCCTGTCATACGGTGCTGCTGACACCGAAGACGTTGACAAGGGTTTCACCGGGATCACACCCGTCAGGAGACCGTGCCCTAGCTGCTTTGGTGTTTACTTTCCCAGTTAAGCAAAGTAACTGCCTACAGTTTCCTTTGATCTTACTTTGTTTCATACATCATTAGCAGCAGTATCGGTCTTGTCACACTATCACGTAAGAGTGGATCAAGACCATTTTAAATTTCAATAAAAAAATTTGCTTTAAATTAAAAAAAAGCCAGACACTCGGAAAAAATTCGTTCACAGTAACCCGTGAAAGGGACAGTATGAAGAGTGAAATATTTAGGAGTTCATATTAACACTTTTTTGGAGTAAAACTATCTTCCCACGTGGTGTTACAAATTCAACGCCGCATTGTAACTCAGTCTCCTTTTAGACTCCAATCGACTTCTCTTACTTTACCAAGTAAATGTTTGTTTTTTGCGTCTTCTAGATAACCTCCCAATCACTCTTACGAAATTATCAAAAACGCTATCGAAAAAGGCTAAAAAGTTTAAGTGATGATTTCTGGTTTCACGTAAATGAATTCTGAAAGATTAGATTGACAAAAAAAAACCTAAAAAACCCTAAAACAATATGTTGAATGTCTCAGAAATATCGCCAAATGACAACAATAACAGAGGTGTCAACTGTGACGAAAATATTGCAAAATCAGTTCAGAATGACTCCAAAATACTCTTAGGAAAACTCGAAAATGATCCCAACAGTACCCCAGATGACTCAAGAATAAACTTTGAACGGTCGTAGAATGGTACTGAAATAACCCAAAAACAAACTCAAAATGACTCCAGATTTAGTCCAGAAATACTCCAAATGCACCTCAAAATAACTGAAAAATTACCGCAAAGTCACTCAAAAGTGACTCCAATAGATTCCTAAATGGCCCTATTACATCCTCAAAGAAAAACATAATTTCATTTGTATATATATAAAACCAGCTTCAAAACCCCGACTTCGCTCGAGTCATTCTAGGATTATTTTGAGGTTTTTCTAAGCTCAATCTAGAGAAATTTGGGGTCCTTCCTGGGGTCATTTTTGGTTAATTTTGGAGTTATTTGGCGTTATTTTAGAGGTTATTCTAGGCTCTTCATAATCAATACTGTGTAACTTTGTCCACCATTTGATCCACACTGCAAACGGGTTGTTGAAAATTCAACACGACTTTAAACAACATGTTACGAATTTTCAGATTTTGTCTGAATTTTAAAGTTTTCGTTGTAACACAGTAATATAACCTCAATGTCATATTTTTAAAAAGCGTCTTAATAAATAATTAACTACCAATCTGTTTTGAAGTATATATGTAATAATGAAAAATATAATTATAAATCAAATAAGTTTGCTTTTTTTTGTTTTTTTATTAATTTATGCATTTATTAGAATCTAAAAGATAACTTCAAAATTCAACAACAGGTTATTAAATTTTACACAAAAAGTTCAACATTCAACGAGATGTTGAGTGCCATCAGATTAAACAACATGTTATTGAATTTCGCAGCAACTGACTAATGAATATTACGAGAAAGGCTAAAATGACCAAACGATGATCCATCAATGTTCTTAGGAAACCTAAAAATGAAATGTAAATGATCAGATAAATTATCTAAAAAAATAAATTACCTTAGAGTTACCTATTGATTATCTTAGAAATTTCGTCAAATGACAATCAGCCTAGAATGAATCCCAAAATGACCTTAGAATATTTCTAGAAAAACTGTAGATATAATCTAAAATTACTTCAAAATAACCCCAAGATGATTCTAGGTATACCCAAAAGTAATTTCAAAATCGTCTTAAATTGACTTAGGAATAACTCAAAAATGACTTTCAAATGACCTTCATATGACCCGAAAATAACTCCAGAGCTACTCCAGAATGATTCCAAAATGACCCTACAAAGAACTCAGTAATATCTCAAAATGGCTTCAAAATGATCCCTCAACGTTCCGAAAATGACCCTTAAATTATTCTAGAAGAACTCCGAGAATGACTCTAGAATGAAATTGATCTCAAAAAAACACCAGATTTATTCAAAAAATTGAGAAAAAAAGTAATATTTAGTAGCCTGTGTCACTTCAAACAAACAAACAGACAAACATATTTTGATTTGTCATATGTTTTTTTTTGATTAATCATATGTCTTTCCATAAACAAGTCGACATTCCAAGAAGTGACAGTAGTTTAATAGACTAACTGTAGTTCGAGACAGTAGTTTCGAGACCTCCTGTAGTTACACGAGGTTTCGAATCTCTTAGACGTAAATAATTTGGTGTACGATGCAGCTCTAACTATAATCGAGCTTTATCAGTGTGGTAAAGATTAGAGTAGAACTAGCGAATTAGAGCAAGTAAACAAGGAAACTGCAGACGTCTGGCAGCAGTTGTCATCAAGTGTTTAATATTAATATACAAAAACGAAACAAAAATATTTACAGCCAAAATGTGTAAATTGGCAATACAGATGCGAAAAGGCTATCATACGCTTAACAAGAGCAAGCTGCTTAGAATTGAAAGAACGAGTCTTCGGAAAAGTTGCCGCAATCACGGAGAATATCATTAAGTGAATGAGGCGGATATCTCTGATTAGACATTTCAAAAGATACTTGTCGCATTATTTAGTGACAGAACTACTGAGGCTTTCAATGTCTTACGGGCAATCGGACGCGGACCCGCAAAACTGCTGAAGGACCTTGACTTAGGATCCTATACGAAAGGAGAATTCCACTCCCATAATGAAGGCTTGTTTTGTTACATCATAAAACATTCACCCTCCCTACAAATATAGGAAATTATATTCAACAAAGAAAGTTCATGACATACGTACAGGGAGTCACGCAGAGGCGAAACCCTGCTGTTCTATGAAGCTCTATGAAGCACATCTTCTCATAAGTCTCGGTAGTTTGCACAGTTCGGCCAATATTCGACCAGTGCTAGACGGTCATTCTGTAAGGGTACTCACAAAATACAAATGCGTCGAATTACAAATGGATTCACAGTCATCCGCTAGGACAGACGAGTCAGCTCAGAACTTTTGTCCCGCAAAACCTAAGACCCGTTTTCAGGCATAAAGATGATTCTTTCTGTAAAGCTTCCTGTAAATTGGTCGTTCACGATACTCTTCAGTCTGTGGTTATTCTCTCTTTGATACGACATGGACGTGAACAGGTTCAGGCATATGAAAAGGCGAGTGAATATCAGAAAATTCTATTTCTAAGGATATTTTGGACACCTTGTATATTAAAAGCGGTAGAGCTTATTAGCCGGGTGAAGACTTTGAACTTGTTCATGCAAGCATTTTTTAAGCAATATTTTAAATGTACTCAAACGGCATGTCCAGAAACCATGAAGTAAGATTTCGTATGAATGTTAAGTATGTGCGACTCATACGTGAGAATTGGTCCTTATACAATAGTTATTTGAAAACAAGAAGATAGCCACAACGAGCATGTTTCCAAGTAGAAATCTGACTAGATTTTTCCCAGTTTAATTAGACACTGAATAGATTTTGACAAGATTCACTGGTCCAGATAAAACTATCCAGATTCTGCGTAGACTGGCCATGGTTTACTGCAGTAAACATCGATATAATTTTTACTTAACATTTAAAACTATAATGTATACTATATTTTTATTATAATTAAGTCCTGTTGGGTGCCGTTGTGATTTTTAACTGATTATTTTTCTAGCTTATCAAGATTTTTGTAAGCCCAGTCAAACTACGCAATTACGAATTAGATATTGAGCAGTAAAAATTGTTATAGGAATAGTTTATCAATTCAAAATGCCATTTTTGACAACGACAAATCTATTGAATACTTATTTGCTTAATAATTTATTGAAATACTAAATTACATATGTAATTTACAGTTTATCTAATTTTTATGTTTTAAATTATGCAACATGACCTACATTGATTACATAAATTACAATTGTACACTTTTGTCTGTCAAATTACACCAAATATTAGGTTAATCGGTTTCCAAATACTGTGGTTACCGTCAACACACTTGACACGTTTTTTTGAAACGAATTGTACGTATTTTCAACTTACAATATTGAAAAATATAACAAATTAACGAATTGTGTAACCGTATGTACGAACAAAACTAATCATATCTTAAAACATCAGACTTACAATATATGGACTCAAAGTTGATTTCATGTATTGCTATCTGGGTAGTATAGATAAAAATAATACTGAAAAATAATATTTTTAGTTTTAATTTGCATGATTTTGCATCATATGAGGGGGTTACAAGCAAAATGAGTAAAATCCATTACAGCTTATTTTGAGAAAAATTTAAAATACTATTACGACTCTAGTGATTCAAAATTATTTATCCTACTATTGCATAAGTGTTGAGTAAAGGATATTAAATAGTGCATCAAAATAACAGAACATTTACTAATTTATTAGCATTGTTTAATTAAACTTCACGAATGAATTTTACGCTTTTTGCTTAATAACGGTTGTATTTATAATTTTTTTTATAAAAAAAAGCATCTAGCTAGTTAAATTGTATAAAAAATGGCTTTTTATTGAAAATAATACCTTATTCAATGACAAAAATCAGTTTTAATTGTGTAAAAGGTTAAATAAAAAAATCAGCCACCAAAAATGAATTCTGTGAAATAATTGAATAGAAGTGTTGAAAATTTGAGGTATGCATTAATTGGATATTTTGAATCATTTCTCCAAAACACAGTAAAATCTATCACTGATAGTCGAATTGAAAATCATTTTCTTTTATTTAAATCAAGTTTTAAATTTCATATTAAATGAGTTTCTCAAGAGATATAACCAAGACATAGTTCTAGAAATATTAGTTCGAGTGGAAATATTGATTTTGAAGGAGTAAGTGAAATGCTGGAGTTTGAAAATGGTGTATAATATCATTTTCTACCAGTGATTTTCAGAAATTGTAAAACGTTGATTCATAAAAATGTCATTTTTGCAGCATTAAACATAATCTTCTGATTTTATTGTATATGCTTATTAAAATAATTGTTTTATTTAAATTTTGTTATACGCCTATAAAAACTATAATAATTCTTATTTTAATTATGTAAAGCATAATGTATCGTTTTTATATAAGTCATTAATAAATTTTGCAATTAGTTTTCGTACAGATTATTAAACATAGTTTTTTTAATAACAGAAAGCAAACACCTAATTGTATACAAACATACTTTTTTAAGAAATAGTCATCAGAAAGTTATCTTTTTGTTCGGCCGAGATTATATTTAGTCTGGCATCCATTTGAAGACCAGCTTTGAAATTCTGTTAGTGAACATTTTTATCAAATTATTTAACAATCTGGATATAAAGTATTACCAGGTAATGGCTAGATTTTTCTGAGATTTTTGCTGAACTTGTGCCAGATATCTACTAAGCTTTGGATTAATCTGGATAGTGTATGGCTCGTACTCTTGAACCAGATTATTGCCAGATTGTATCCAAATCATTCTATTAAATATCAGCTTTCCAAAATATTCATTTATGCAGCTTTCAGCATAACTTCTTCTTTCTTTATCATATTTGTACAAAAAGTTAGCGTTTACATGTAGACATCAATATTTATTGGTTTAAAGGTCCAAGAAATAATTGAATTTCATATACAATTCGTCCAATTTTATGATTATGATTTTGTTCAAAGACAAATTTGAACACCAGAATTATTTTCAATTCTTAATTTTGTTTAATGATTCGGTATGAAGCAATTATATCAACAATTAAGAAATAATAATTATGTCAAAATATTCTAATTATTAATCAAATGAATGAATAGTTTTCTGAAACTTTAATCTAAATACGTTTAATATTCAAAATGAAAGCAATGAGAGTCTTAACGTCAAGATTTTAACCCGTTATTAAGCTGTGCTGTAATAGTTGGATTGATTTAAGTCTGACAAATAAACATCATTAGTAACTTTAGAAAACCAGATAAACTAGTATTAGTATTTGCCTGACATTTGTACAGTTAAATTTAAATTAAATTATCAGAAGCCATATTGCCATATTCATATACATTAATATATAACGAAAATGTAAGCCAATAAAATAAAGACAACACAGTGAGTACAGATAAGACATTTTCTCTTAAAAACATCTTTTGACAAACGAAAAACCTTTAAATTTAGTTTACGTTTTAGTTATTTGACAGATAAATTAAAAAATAAAATTGACAGAATTGTATGATTCTCTTAATCTTGTTTCATAATTTATTATTAACCTGCAGAAGTTATAATCGTGATCTATTCTTTGAATTAACATCATTCTTAAAGTTTGATGATAAAAGATTTAAAAAACGAAATATGGAAATATAATAAACGTCATATATCACTGATTTATAATTATTACCACACTGTTGAATTAAAATGGTATAAAATAATTCACAACTGAATTAGTCAATTTTTAAAGGACATAAATACAAGATAAAATTCATAATTTATTAGTAGGGAGAGATGATGTTTTCGATAGACTCCTTGGAGAGTAACTTACGAGCAAATTTTATAATAGATTCAAAAAATTTGACCATAAATTACGGAAAACCAACCTATACGACGATAATGGACATTAATATCATAAAAGTGTAGAAAAATAAATAGTGAAAAGTAATTACTCATGAGAAAAAATATAAAGGTTATTATAAAATAATAAAAAGTAAAGATATATAAAATGTATATATTTAGAATAAAAATACTTATTAATAATGAATAATTTTAACCGAATATTATTATTATGGTCTATTTTGTAGCTTTCTTGACTTATAAATCTATTTAATAATCCAACTTTTAAAGCTTCTAAGTGCATAATTTAATAGGGTCGAAATTTCATTAAAGTGTCCTCTTAATCAAATCAAGATAAAAATAATGATATCATAAAATGGCACTTGTTTTATTGGGAAAAAGACGAATAACTGTTTAAACAGTCGAAAAAAGCTCAATTCAATTTTGACAGCCTTCTCACAATCAATCAATTAAAGAATGAATGAAGTGATACATAAAATGAGTAATTATAGGCGATGATTAAGTTTAACATTTAGACCATTCGATTGAAAAATAACTCTACGAAAAAAAGAAATCGTCCAGTTTAATGTCGAATTACGACCAAATCAAAAGCATTTGCCACACTAAGTTCAAATGACTGACATTTTTTCCGCCCAGATATTGGATTTTTCCCGTGATTTTAATTAAAAATTAATTGCGAAAATTAAATTATTTTGTGACACTCGTATGTTATGAAATAAAAAAAAAAAAAAAATAAATAATTTGCTTGTTTGTTTCCTTCTTTCTTTCTTTCTTTCTCTCTTTCTTTCTTTCTTTCTTTCTTTCTTTCTTTTTTTAAGCAAACAGTATTTTAAGTAGTTAATTAAATAAAAATGTTCTATCTAGACTCGAGATTATTCAATGAGCACGAGTGCACTATTCGAGATGAACCATTCGTTAACATTGTAAGCAGCAGAAGCGGTCGGTTTTCGCGACTTGTTTAGTAGCTTCTCCGGCGACGCCCTTCGATTTCTAATCTACTCGAGCTGCAATGTCGCCCGTAATTAATACAAGTTGTAATCCCATAGCATTCCGGTTTTGCGCAGGACAAGATATTAGTTGCGCGCAGTAGTCGCCGCGCGACCAACCAAGATAGGATCGGTATTAGGGTATGCCAGCTCTCCATTTCCTGTTTCAGTTAATGGAAATTCAGAACGTACGCTCCCTAATCTGCAGCAATTTTGCTGTTCGAATAGGCTGCTACTT
>JABFPM010000008.1:45194-62112 GCA_022817325.1 Idris sp. 1 HC-2018
GCGGTCAGCCTCAAAGACGAATAGAGAATAACGCTCATGAGCGAGCACAATGGCAAAACATAAACGGAAACTGTACAGCACGTATGCAAATCGCAAAGAAAACTCTACACGGAAACAATCAGACGCATTATAAAAGTGGGATGTAAACGTGACTGGGCTCTGTCACGAGGAAACCAACCCCACCGTCGCTGCAAAATATTTTCAAGCCCAACGACAATTTGCCTGCAAAACTTTATCGCTTTCCCCGAAAGTATAAACGTTTTCAAACAACAGTGTTGGCCTCACTTGCCTTCCTTTGTCGTTATAAATAAGTCTCCTTTGAAGGACAACCTGCTGCTGCTTTTTCTCGTGACCATTCAACTTATCGTCTGTTTGGCTCTCTGACATAATCAAATATCAACAGAACAAAGCGAGCGAAACTTTTTGTTTTCTGCACAAAAATTGGTAACTGTCGTCGGGCGCCAATAATCGAATTGTCAAAGCGTGGTATGAATTGTATGAAAAAAAAAAAAGAAAAAAAAATCTGGCCAGCACTAGACTATTGGCACAGGTACCACGATTTCTATCCAACGTCTGTATCTCTGACGACCAATTTTTTGTTCACTTCTTTTGTTTGATAATTTTTGCTCTTTCGCCTTGTTGCTTATTTTTCCTTCTGGCTAATACCTAGTTGGGCGTTTTTCTTCATTTTACAAGGAGCTGCGCGCGGCTATCTGGGGCCGCGATCAGTGACAACGGCGATAAACGGACACAGTGTGGAGCGCGGTGGTGTCGGCGCAGCTCGCAGGCCAAAGGAAAAAAGGCCGATAGCAAAATAGTATTTCTGTTATGGCCACGGCACGAACTGTCACTTGCGTTTCCGTGTTTTTCTTCGCAGCACGATCCCTTTATTTGCAGATGCTTTCTTTGGCCAGAGTTAATTTGATCTTTGACGCACATGATTAGCTCCACGTCATAACGCCATTTTGCAAAAAGTTTCTTTTTTTTTGGTTAATCTGAAGCTCAAAGAAGAGGAGACTTTTTCCATGATTGTGATAAGAATATGCAACGAGCATGCCGTGCAGTCGTGTGAACTAAATAAATCGAGCATAACCGCGCCACTGCTGGCCAAAGGCAGCTGCATTCCTAGCGATACCAATCCCCGAGAACCGTAACAGTTTTTCGCTCCTAACGGCGTCCGGTGCCTACACCCGATGCAGAATTTTCTAAGTCCCGGACATCATATATATCGTTTTGCTGGTGTTACGTATCGGCTCTATCTTTGGCAGCCGGAAGGTAACCCCGACGAAAGGTGAAGCCTTTGGCTTCGCACAAGATGCCATCTAATTCACGGCTGTGCCGTGGCGACAACGCCGACAATGACGTCGAGGACCACGACACGGCAATGGCGCCTCCATTTAGAGATCGCCGCCGGCTACCACTAGCGCTTTCACACTACAAATATAATATCGAACCACTATGAATAGCGGTACTTACCTGCATGCCCTCGAAAAAGGGTACATTATTCGACCTGAAAATTTACCTTCACACGGCTGTGTGAATATAGGTTTAACAGAAATTTTTGATAGCATGGAGACCTACTTTTTAGGCTGTTTTGCTTAAATTATTTAACAGCCATTTGTCAAATATGCTCTGTGGCAATATTTCATTCAAGATCGATCCCAATCGATTCGTGTATTTATGTCAAACAAGAGATGACGGTTGTTCATGATCGGTATAAATACAGAATGGAAGTAGGTTCCAAGAGCTATCCTACAGTTTTAATAGTCTGTAAAAGAGAAACACCTCTGTAATTGACAGTTGATTCTATCGTTTATATTTACTGACTCCACGAAATATTAAACACAAATTTATATATACAACATCTTTTCTTCAAACTCATACTTATATTTTTGTGCAAACATTTATTTATGAACTTATATAGATTATAACTGTTGTATTTTATTGTTACAGAATTTATTTAAAAAAAAAATGAATAATGGTTTTTTACATATATTTAAATAAAGTTATTGACTGAGATGTTACGATTAAAAAATATTTACATATTTCGTTGTCACCATGTGAGTAATAACGTATAGATTATTTCACCTTCACTGATCCGACATACCATTTCTCCGTCAAATCCACTGTACAATATAAAAATGCGTTTCTATTGGGAGCATTGAATTTAGTTCTAGAAATGAAATTACTCGTTCAAACAAGGTGTTTTTTATATTACTAATAAAAATTATATTACATGCCAAAAAAAATTGAGCCAACTTGTATAATCAAAATAATTACTTTAATTGATATTGGAAAGTTTGAATGTTGAAATTAACATTTGTTCACTTCTAAATTCTCAGGAACGCGAAAACATAAATTACCTTTAAATACATTAATATAAGTGTTTTTAAGCATACCAATCATGATCAGATTTATTTGAAAGTGATAAACATTAGATTTATTCTCATGATAATTGAAATATATGTGAGAATACATATTTGATTTCTTTTTTAATTGCACGGAAATAATTAAAAAAATTATGAACAAGAAGATGTGTTTCTCAAATTAGTTTCCGAACGGTGTATACATTGAAACTGTATTATATAATATTATAAAATTAAATTTATGTTGTAATTAAGCAAAATAAGTCGTTTTTCATAAAATACTTAGTAAACTTTTTTTATAACAAAAAATTTACCAACTATAACATAAACTTACGAATTTGTTTCTCAAGAAACATTAAACAAGTTTTAATTTTTTAAATTAAATTATTTAAACATAATCATATTACGATGCTTTTAAAAACACATCAACAGACATTCGTATTTTCATATATGCCAGATACCAAAACATGTTAATTCGTATTTAGTCATATAAGTTAGCTTCAAACTTGCATAAATAAAGCATGCGTGAAGAGGAAATATTTGCAAGCTTGCATAATCTGAGAATAATTCTCCAATATACTAACATTTTACAATCTTCATATGCTCACAATACTCAGACGCGATTGCAAATTTTATGCTAGTATTATTTGAGTAACTATACTTGCCATTTGCATATGTAAGCATAATATGAATATTTATGAAAAGTTATTTGAACAAATCTGATATATTGAATATTAGAAAAAAATATTGATGTGTCAAAAAAAAAAAAAAAAAAAATATATATTAGCAACAAATAATGAAATAAATCAATAACGAAATAATCTTGAATTAAACTAAATACCATATTAAAAATTAAAATGCAATAATCGTCTGCATTGTTTATAGCCAAATATTTTTTTAATCCACAATAGATACAGTTCAATCACGTTCTCCTGAACGAACGATATAATTACAAGTCAATTATTTCAACAGAGTTCAATCGACGATATGCTTTGAATATCAAAAACTGTGAATCAACGATTTGCTAGAATGCAATTGCATTATTCTCCGTTAGTGTTTCGCGCATCAGTAGGATGGCTCGATGAATACTAATTTATTAAAGTATAAAGCACAACGAAGGGGGTGTGTCGATGTATAAGCATGAATAGATGCAGAAAATATAAAGGTGAACTTGGAAATAAGAAATTGGATGCTTCTGATTTCTCGGCTTAAACAATTCGAACTTTTTTTAATTTCTTCTCTGTCAAAACTAAAATGTTCAAAACAAAAAAAAAACTTATTCATCTTTAACTATTAGAAAAGTAAAAATTCAGTACCAACATGCAAAAAAGTTCATATCAAGTTAAAATGATCTTTCACTTTCAAAAAGTGTACTACATTTTTAAAAAATGTCATTAAAAAGTAAAATCGTAAGATTGTAAAGTCGAAA
Source organism: Idris sp. 1 HC-2018 (assembly GCA_022817325.1). Lineage (NCBI taxonomy): Eukaryota > Metazoa > Arthropoda > Insecta > Hymenoptera > Scelionidae > Idris > Idris sp. 1 HC-2018. The sequence goes on from JABFPM010000008.1 coordinate 48,990, forward strand.
TTGATATTGTTGAGCTAACAATTTTTGTATTTTTCCATCGATGTAATAAATTGAACAATATTCATTTCCAATGCAGTAAAAAAAATTAATTTAAATTCAATAGTTAAAAATAGAAGTGCATTAAAATGAAAAAAAAACTCTGATATGCGCATGTGCTTTTCACGGTTGTCATTTTGACACAGTCTAACAAGTTTGTTTGAACACATAGAGTAATTTTTAATGTAACTTAGTGTCTGACATTAAGGAGAGTGGATTTCGCTTTGCTGAAATTCTTTGCTTTGAAAGTTTGCGGAAATCACGGTCGGTTATACGATTTGAATCAATAGGTGTGCTGACGCTATTGATTAAGGATGAAAAATGGAAAGGCTTTTTGTTTGGACATGATGAAGCAACAAAATGTAAGACGTTATAATATCGTGGATGTTGCGCTTTGTTGATAAGAAGCTATGTTCTCGGAGGTTTTGAGAGGATAGAAAAAGAGATAAGAGGTGAAACAGAATAAGAAGTGAAGAAGGAGGTTGGGGTCTAGCGAAGATTTAGATGCGAACAAACGAAAGAATGGTTGATGGTATTATTCGATATACGTTGTATGAAAAAGATAACTCGCCAGTGGTACGGCAATAGTACAGATAAAATGCAGAGAACCAAAAGACAGACTGGGCTATGTTATAATAATCTTACTATTTCTTAAATAAAACAGATTATAGGGATAAACTGTGCTTAGGACGTAGTACATAATATGAAATATAAAAAGTATATTTCATTATATTATTGTTAGTTTCATTTCACAAAATGTAATGAAATTGAAGAAGGAATTTCAAATACACCCTTTCTTGAAAACTTTACTTATTTCTGGTAAATTATTATTTTCAGTTGAAGATATAAACGATAATGTTAACTTTTTTTTGTTCACCGAAGCTAACTCATTGAGCTTTCACGTGATGTCCCAATATTTGCACGTTGAATTGCACAAAGTTTCATATAAACCCTGAAAGCAGTGGCTAACCCTCTCCTACCGGACAGCATCGTCGCCATCGGCGACGACACAGTACACAATGAGAATATCATCTTAAAGTAAGCCATGATGCCGCAATATCGAATAACTTATAACTATATCTCCGACATACACCTACTTTGCAGTGAGATGAAATAAGATGGAAATTACTGACATGCAACCCAGGTAGCTTCTGCTTGAGGAATTTGATTACAATAAAGGGTATCTTTGAGTTTTGCAGATCAAACAACTTGCTTTTAATACGATTATTAACGAAAACAGAGCACGTCTTAATTGCTGTACTACGTCTGGATCCCCGGTTGACTTGCCTTCAGGCTACATCTGATATCTATCTGACATTTATCTTATAACCCTTTGGCTCTTGTTTGAATTATTAACTATCTTAAACTGGCGCAGTTCTAACTTACTTTGTAACGACAATACTGTGTAAATGAAATGGCATATTTTGAATAATTATTCACCCATTTATCTGACACCATTTACAAAATTCAATACAATTTCTCGATCAGCCGTACACTTTTCTTGTTCATTGTCCTTTCATTTTTTTTTTTTTGATTATCGCAAATAATATTTGAACTCGTCATTGTTAACCGCCACGACAGTGTATTAAATAAATAATACAATCATCCCAGTCACAACTAATATCAGCAAGATAATAGAACTGTCAACATGACTGATTTATCCTCACGTGTTGAACCGTTAACTAAACCTTTTGAATGTCGAGTTTTAATTTTAAAATTAGGTTAACAATATCCCGTCTCGGAAACAAGTTTTTCGCGCAAATGTCGCGCGACCTTTCTCAACGCAACTTTCTTTATCAAGATTTAAACTTTCTTAACCAGTGTGTAATCAGATTAACAGTCGATTTATATAAAGGAAAAACTTATCATGATAAATGTCAGGTGCAAAGAAAGAATTTTGGGATCCAACTTGTTCCAAGATTTGTCGATGATTCATCGCTTAGATCATCGCCATATAAGCCTCGCAGTCTTTCACGATATTTGATTCATGGCAGCCAAAACAGCTATCTCCCCGACACTATTTCATATCGTTAACGATATTAAGCCGAGCATCGCAATGCTTCCTATTATGTTATTGTTGGATACCCAAGAGCTTGTCGGCTCTCTCTCAAAGTTCTTCCTGTTTAACATTTCCACATCATTTGATTTCCACGTCAGAGCAGGATCTTATGCTAAGCAGCCGAGGCTCGTTAACTCCCGCATGCAGATGTAGGATAGCCGCAGCATTATTACCATTGGCTCTGTCTCCCTCGCTCATAGCGTGAATTAACAGACATGACAAGCGGCGTCCTCAAGGGATCTAGATTACAGAATGTTGTACACCTACGCCGACAATGTTATTTACCGAGCATAACTCTGTTGGCTTTATTCTGCAGCTGATTTGCTGACCCTGATTTGACATCCGTCAAGCCTCACACTTCTTTATTCTGTTCAATTGACGGATCTGGCAAAGCAGTGTTAAGATAATTTGGCAGCCCATTTGGACCATTAATTATGTCCCCTTTATTGGCTATCAATGTAAAAATCATTTTATCTATGATAATGCCTGGTGCTGTACACTTGACATCCATTTAAAGCCCGTGATTTATTTGTGCAGAAAACTTTTATTCCGTAATTTGCCTGGTTTTATTCACAAAGTTCGATCCGCCGTTTGCATTTTCAAGTTACGACAGTAATACATTTTTACGCAGACCCATATATCTCGGGATAATGATTATCCTTGACTGAGGAGTTGCAAATTTTATAAGACAATCAATTTTCGTGGAAGCGTAATCATAAAATTATGCACAAGAAGTCACATTTTTAAGGGAGACAATGAAAAGATTTTTAAAATCAAGTTCCACAATTTGGACAAATAAAAAGTAGAGTCAAACAGTTTTTAATGAACCTGTAATTTTCAATTGTTTTTGTTTCATTGATCTTCTCATCTTGCATTTATTATGCAAGTTATGAAATTAATGGTGAAATGTTTCTTTTCATACAGTTTCGCCTGAATAACAGCGTCAAAGTTTCGCGTCACTGTCAAAGCACGGAAACGTTGTCGTCTCACTAGACATAAGTCCTGGCAATGAAAACAATGAAGCTGCTGCTGGTCTTTATATTTGTTGTCATCGTAGTGAAGTTTATTACGATACGCAACAACTTTCATAACACTCTCAGGCAAAATGATACTCCAAATGCGTCACCAGTCGCAGAAATCCTATAGTCTAACTTGAGTAATTCGCGAGCGAGGTATTATTGACTTTAAATACATTGCGAGTAATTGAAGACACCGCACGAAAACTATTCCATAACGTCCAAAGCCAGAGAGTTTGGCTTTGTTCAAATATCTGTCTGTGAAAAAGTTTCACTCGAATATTTAAAGTTGACTTTTTTTCATAATATTTGTGAACAAGAATATTGAAATTATTTTGAATGCAAAAATAAAAATCTTATCTCTAGTAGCATGAAAAGTTGAAAAAAAATTTCAGTTTTCAAATATACGCAAAGAAATTTTCTCGAATATTTAACTTGGCAAATTATTTGCATTTGACAGACGCTCAAATTTGTTTGTAAGTGTTTGTAAGCTTTGAAGGTGCAATAATTGTTTAAGAAATTTTCGGTGCATGCAAAAAGGAAATATTATTTAAATTTAACTTGCAGAAACCGTTTTATACAAATTGATCAAAAATGAAAATTTGTTGTCAATAAAAATGTAGATAACTACTTACTTCTGGAACTCACAATGGTTTAATTTTTTGTTCCAAGTTTTGCTTCGATATTTTGTTATAAATATTTTGAAACTGAAAATTGTTTGTGGTTGTATCCTTTTTTTCAATGAAAAAATCTAATACTTTAATTCAAAAATGAATTCTACATAAATTTAAATTAACAAAAAGAAAAGTGTGTTAAAAATGAGAGAAACTGATTTTTTTTAATTTCAAGAGCAATGCATCATGTTTTTTGGGTTTTATCCTCGAGTGTTTTAAAAACTACGAAGCTCTATATGAAATTACAGCCACATACAAGACCCTCGGGTTTTCGGCTGAGTGAATTGACATGGATGAATCGTCCATGTATATTACACAAGCATTAAAAAGCATCGGATGAAAAGAAATTTCGGCCGACTTAATTGCAATTTTGTTTTACCCTGTGTATAACTTTATCTTTATTTTGCAAAAACAATTTTACTAAACCATTATTCAAGATCAACTTCCGCAAAATATTAAAATAAATTCATAATTCATATTCGATTTTGTATATATATATTTTTGAAAACAAAAAGTTGTAAGGAGCCATTCAACTGAAAAACAAGTCACAATGCAACGAAATGTATATGTTTTGAGGAATGTAAATAAGCAAACAATTTAGCTACACTAAACAAAGCAACAATTTCTCTGATGAAGTATAAAAAAATGTACATAAAAATACAAACTTTATTGATGACAAAATTAATTACAACTATTGGATATTTCCCCAGCGGCAATTGTTAATGCACCTTAATTACACTATTAATCAAACTAAGTAGCAGCATACTTTTATTGATAAAACAGCTGCATAACAGGGGACAAAACTGAGAATCGTAAGGTAGATTCATAGTTAAATGAAAGCTCTTCACCGAAAACTATCTTATCTTAAACAATATGAATATGTATTGCTTCCTAATATATATAATACACAAAGTTTATAATACTGCATTCTCCAAAGTTCAAACGACGGCTTTGCTGATAACAATAATCGATAACAACAATATTTAATAATCAATGGCCAAACTCCATATTCGAAATTCCCCGGGCGTTGTAATGCGATTTAACAAAAGACATCAATTATATGTTCAATTTACAAAGCATTCCACGAGTTGTCCGGTAATTGCATTTACCCTTTTCCCAAGTATAAAAATCGCACATGATTGAATTGAAATTTTGCTCGTGCGACAGAGCGGTTTGACAAAAAAATTACAAATTCCAGCAACGAATTTGGAATCGAGACCTTTTTCGTGCAGAGCAAATATGCGCCGCTGATCAAGTTGTGTCATTGACGAACGAGCGCAGACAAAAAGTTGACGAAAGCAATAAGTTGACAGTGACAAGCAAACGTGTATTATTAGCTGCTTACTTTTAAGGACTTTTGTTCACAAGAAGAGCGATAACAAAAAGGTCTCGAGCGATTAATACAGCTAAGCCAGTTATATTCGCGGATATGAAACGCACATGTGTGTGCGTGCGTGCCTGAGAATATATGCAAAAATAGCATCCAGTTTACTTATGTTAAAACTAGATTAATTGTCGATAAACTGTTTGCAATTTGCGGCCACACGTGTTTATTCAAATCGTCAAAATGTATTGTGTGTTCGTGCATGCCCGATCAATTTCAGTGGCAAAATTAACGGGGCGGTCACACACACGTATTATCGACAAAGAAAAGTGTGATATTTTTCAAAGTTGAGTTTCAAAAAGTAAACGGAGATAAGCACTGGTCATGATTTACTTTTGGCCTCGGCGAGTGGGCGCGACACAATTTTTCAAAAGTGAAAATATACTGTTTTCAGAGGAGCGACAAAATTATGTAGGAGGAGTTTTATACTCGTGTTGAAAATAACAATTAGGGGTAAACTCGAGAGCAAAATTTAGGGGCGTTGATTGCTTGATTTATTGAAATTTGCTGTTAATGGAAAAAATGGAGAATCGACATCCAGTTGGATAATTAGAATGGCAAAAATATGGCCTCTTTTAGGAGAATAATTAATTTCACTTCGGCCATAATATCGGTTCATCTATCAACTTCAGAATTGTTGTTCAGATCGGAAATGGGATAATTGTATAATCACAATGGAAGCGTGAGGAATTTTACGCAACTTTTTGCCCTGAACAAACAACAATCATCATTTGCTTCTCGTCTTTTTTTCTTTTTTTTCAATATCCAACAACACAACACAAATATTCATCGTGAAATTGCAATTGTTTGCACTGTTATAATTGAATTATAATACGATCAACTGCATATTTTAAGATCGAATTCAACTGAATAATTTAATGGAATTATCTTAACACTAATATATTCTGTTAGTTGAACTGAATTAATTGGTCAATTTGCTTCATGTTGGCTGATTTAGTTCATGATTATTGTTGAATATTGCTGATTTAACTGTTTTGAATTTGGTGTTTTTTTTTTGTTTTCATAACAAATTTTGGTGTACAAAACTTGTTAATATTTTGTTTCAAACGTCACATTTTTGGCAAGAATAAAATTGCAAATTTTGTTCCAGCAAGATAACAAAGTTGGGAGTCGAGATCGTATTTTTGTACAAAGTCACAGACGTACCGTGAGATTACATTTAACCACTTCTCTGGCATTTTTCTCACATGAGGCAGTACATTATGTCAGCTGCTGTGTAAGATTCTTTTCTTTCTCTAACTTCTAAATAATATATATATATATATGTATCATGTACATACATTTTTATTCTAAATTGAACCGCATCCTTATAACTCAGCAAACAGCGATTTACCATTATATTTTCTATTTCAAGATCTTTTTATGTAAAACTTTGATATTTTACATTTTTGACGTTTTTTCATACTGCACGTGAAACTTTGCACAGTAAAATTAGAGGAAAATTCGGAAAGCATTATACTACAGTTATTTGCATTAAAATATTCTACATTTTTAATAAAAGAAAATATTTAAAAGAGTTTCAAAAATAAAAACATTTTGAGTAATAATTTGTTATTTGACAGATTTTGTTTATTTTAAAATAAATTTTTGATTACAAATTACATTGAAAAACCATTAAAAGAATTTAAAAATATGACAGGAATAGTATTGAAATTTAAAACTAGCAATAAATATTTTGTGCACATTATTAAAATCAAATAAAATCTATCAATGATAAATAAATTTAATATTTAAGAATGTTTTAAAACGAATTTTCAATGTATTTTATCAGATAATCACAAGATATGACATATGACTTATTAAAAATTCTAAAGATTTGCCTGTATAAGTAAAAAAAAGTTAAACTGGATATATTTAAAAGTTGTTTATTAAGTTGTATTATTGAGATTTATACTGCAAAATTAGAGACAAGATTTCGAACGAATATTAATCGTCATTTAGTGAAAGCATGAGCATTTAATATCATGTCATGTATAAAACATCAACAAATTAATAACTATAGGTGTATATAATTGATACAAACATGAAACGAAAAACACAGAAAGGTGTACAAAGAAAGCAAATTAAATTATAAAATCTCAAATGGCCAGTAAATTTAGCATATTTATAGTGAGTATAAAGTAAAGTGTCGATAGAATCCATTTACTTTTAGCGATAGTAAAATTCATAGATCTGCATTCCGCGGCATCTGATGCTGCTAACAATGTTAGCAGCACACCGCAATCAGTATTTTTGCTCTGCAAACTTTATTATCAAAAATAATAAAGTGTGTTCATGATCCTGGGAACAATCTCGTTGTATTTTTCGATAAGATAATGGAGCTTTGGATAAGCAAGAGAAAATAAGCAATGCATACATTGCCTGGAAAAAGACAAAAACAAATCTGTAAATTTGTTATTGTTTGCACAAAATACTGTGTTAAATAATCAAATTAGCAGACATTGTTTATTCAAAATAATTTCAATACATTTCAAGCCAACGTTTCCGGTATTATTGATTCAATTCATCGAATCACCTTTCTTCTTGTACAATTTGTGTTTTCCATGTTGATTAATTCACGTTAACATATCAAAATTTCATGTATTTGACAGTGAAGCGTTTATACAATCGCAATAAAACTGTATTAAATTTGTGTTAAACCAAACTGCTCGCTCTGCTCTACGCTTGTTGCATGCATCAGCCATCAAACGAAATTCAAATTAAGCTGTACCAACTCTGATTCGATTATAATATTTAAATTTGATTTGGGACATGAAAATAAATTTGCAATCAAGGGATAAAGTGTGAATTGATGATAAGCATGGTAATGATTCACGCTTGACACCCAGGCTCTTTTAATTTATACGAAAACAATAGCTTAGGTAAAACAAAACATACATGCGCCACATATTACATCCAACAAAATTGATATTCGATCACATTTACAGACATATATATGACATTTAAAGGAATCTTTTTTAATGTTTTCTTACTCATCCACACACATACTGCTATATGTGTTACCATAAACTGTACATGTGTACCATAATTGTGACATAAATGGTATGCAGAGGAGATTGGGGTAAAGTGACATGGCTGAGGGAAAACTTTTACCGTAACCACAGTTTGCCTGAAATCAATATTCGTTTTGATTTTCCTTGATAAGCAGACTATCGGTTAAGAAGTTATTCGATTCATAGCTGAGTTATTTAATAAAATGTAGATCTACACCTAAATATTGAAGAATGGCGAAATAAGAAAATGTTTGAAAGGGGAGGGTTAAGTGACATGCCTAATAAAATATTGACAAATAGGTTTGATATTGATGAAATTTCAATCTTAATTTATTATTTTAGCATTAAATAAGTCGAGTAAGGCAAGAGAATAACTTGAAAATATCATTGAATATGAATTAAATATTATTAACCTTCCGCAGGTCGAGTCAGCCATATAACATGAGCGGACGCGTCGTGTATTTTGTATACGTTTAAATTTTCTCTCATTAAACAAATTTCAGAAATAAATTAAGTGAAATAAAGTGAACCATAATAATCAGAAATGTTCTTAAAAGCAATAAAATTAGTATTTATACAGAAATAATCAATTTTATATTTATTATCTTTAAATAATATACAATAAACACAAAACTTACGTGACAAGACATAGGGTTGAATTTTAATAAAAAATCATCTATCAATAAAGTTCAAATTTGACTTTTAATCATTATATGTTTTTGGAATATAAATTTGTACAAATCAATGTAGTAAATTTTTTACGCCCAATTTTTGTGGAATGAGTTTCTGGATACCCGTGAGCTAATTGTTGACAAAGGTCATAGCACTGTTTGTAATAAAAAAGTATTTGATTTCTTATCATTTTCCGAAAACGCAGTTGTGAATCGAAGAATACAAAAGGTTTCAGTTCAACATTTTTATTTTTAGATAGTTTTTTCAGTCAAAATATTTCGCCCGTGTACAAAGTATACGACGCCACCGGAGGCAGATTAATGTCTCAAATACAAAGATCCTTATTTTCAAATAATTTGCATTGTTCATAAGTTGCATTGCTTCAATTCGTTACTTTAAATCTGTTTTTTTTTGTTTTCTTATAGAAATATAATACTTATAATTAAAATATAAGTTCAATAAAATTCTGACGATGTCAGGATGTATTTACATAGTATTTCAACCGTGTCACCTTACCCTCCCATTTACCATATAACATTACCCCATTCTGAAAATACTTTCAAAAAATTGATGTAAAAATGTACATCGTCAGCATTGATTTCGCATTGTTATATCATAGTTGTATGAACCCAAAACCATTTCCGAAAAAAGAAATAAGATTCATTTAAATATTCGAGTATTTATATTGATCTATTCTTATAAAACGATAAAAAAGTTAAATTTATTAAACTAAATTTGTTTTTGTTAACAAAACATAATGAAATACCTTGGTTAATTAAAACAACTTTATAAATTAGCTGTTTTCTTTATAAACAACAGTTTCTCATGTAAATTTGACTGATGATAACTCTATAAGTAGTCAAAATCCTTACCATGTCACTTTGGACGACTCTCCGTTATAACATATATGGGCATGTATATACTACATAAGTTACAGCATATATGTCACATAAATGGTAGCATATGTGATACATTTATTGAACATATGTAGCATATATGATCTCTATATGTATTTTCACCTGTCAGGTTAAAAAAATTGTTGCTACAAAAAATGTTGGCTCAAAATTTGTTCCAAGCTAAAAAAATTAAAAAGGATTATCTTTTTGTTGTCTTTTTTTTTAATTTGTTTGCAAAGAATATTGATCGCAAATGAATGTATGCATGGAATGGTGAATCTGGTCACTGATGAAGCTGTCATACATTGTATAGCGGCTAGTAGTGGAGAATCCCAGAAACACATGTAAGCGACAATGCAAACGTGCCGTTGTATTATCGTGTGCTACGTAAACACGAACCACGTGATTACATGGACATGCATATGTTCCAATGCCAATTGTGCATATTTCCAACAAGATTTCGGACTTATTCATTAAAATTGTATCATGTCGATAAAGCAAATTATTTACATTTAATTATTGTCTGTGAGTGAAGGTATGCTTATGTGACCATTAGGACGAATGCTAATATTTAACCAAATTTAGGTTTCACGATATTGCAAGAACATAAATTTGTGTTCTTGATAAATTTGGAAATAATGCCACTACGCGATGTGAGTCAACAGTGCAATATTTTTTTCGTCTTGGACCCACATAAATGAACACACATTTCAAAGTTCATATATTTTTGTATAAAAATTATAATGTACGTATTTTTCATACATTTTTTTTAATTTTCTACAATAATAAAAATAATTCATTCACGAGAAGTAAATTTATTTGAAAAATACTGGTGAAACGTGTGGAATAATTTTTTAAGATTTTAATTATGATTTGTCGTCTTCAAGGTAATTTAAAAATGCAGGACTTTCTAAAATGAAAGAATAAATTTATTATCTAATATATTGTTCAAACTTTTTTTAAAATAAAATTATATATACTTAACATTTTCAAAAGTGAAATAATTTTTTCATTATATAAATGTTGCAAAAAATTGACTATAAAGTATATATTTCATATTTTGTGAATTTTTGTAAAAGTACTTTATTTTCCATCCACGACAAAACTACTTTTTACTTTTGAATTATTTATTTCTGACTTTTTGAAGTTTAGATTAGTCTACATGTGGTTTGCTACTGCAGTACAATACAGCAATAAATATTTCGAATGATAAAGAGACAAATTTTTTGATAGATATACGGAAGTAAATAGCCCAAATATTTTTAAAGATAACAGCTTATACAAATTTTGACGATAACATTTTCTTGGAACGAAAAATGCAGTCAAGGTGAAATGATTTAATAGCAAGTGTGTGATAGACTCGAGTGTACCTATTATGATTTCACACGCTGTTTTTACAGTAATTAGAAAATTTTATGATTCTAGTTTAAAATACGAATATGTATTATGAGAAGATACGTCATCATTAATTAATTTAAATCAAAGAATTACTGCATGATTATAAAGTAAACAATATGATTAAAATCTTATGAAACGATTATCTATATTAAGAGAAAAGTGGCAGTCAACATTACTTCTTAATGACGTTTTTAATCTATGCAAAAATAATAACTAATTAAAATAATTCTCAATATTTAACAACAGTAATCACTTTAACAGCAGATTTTTGTTATTTAATTTAATAAAGAAAATATTAATACTATTAAGTTTGTAATAAATCTCAAAATTAGATTTACAATACTTAGAAAGAATAAACGGAATATTAAGTTAGTTATAAATGCTAATATTTCTCATGAATAGATAAGATTTTTTTTTAAAAAAAATAGTTAATGAAACTTTTCTAATTACTAAACTAAAAATTATTTTCAATAGTCAACTAATTTTTGTTTTGTGTGGAAAATAAAATCCACTATGTATTGAACGATTTTACAAAACACAGAAAAAATGTTTTCAATGCGTAAGTTTCAATTATCATATATATTGAAAAAATGTAAACAAAATACAGACAAAGTTATGAATTTTGTTGTTAAATTTTTGAAATTTTTTGTATTAACTCTTTTTATGTTTTCAGTATAAGTTATAATAGAAATAGAGATATAAAAACGTTATTGCAAATTTATTTATATATTTTTTTGTTTGTAAGCTTCTCTTACAAAAAATTTATTATTGAATGACAATAGTTCAAAAATTACAAATAAATCAAGTTAATTCAATATTGATTTTCAAGACTACTAATAATGCTCATAAATGTAAACAATGAATTTTTTTAATAATTTATAATTGCAGTGAAGAATATAGTATACTGCTTTTATATTCTGTTTTAAATACTCACTGTGACAATTAATTTCAAAATTAAATTATCAATTTATTTCTCAAGAGTCGAGTGAGTGCAAAAGTAAAAACACCAAGAACATTATACCCAACTCTACAATTTGAAAGAGCATTGTTTTAGATTTAATATATTTCATTAAAATTATTTTATAAATCTATTTATTATAATTTGAAACCACTTTTACGCTGAAATTATTATTTATTATTTGTTATTATTTATTGAAATGCAATGAATAATTTATTTGTATTTGTAAATATAAACTGTAAATAAATAAATATAATTTTGAATAAAATATAAACTTTAGTGTTTAACAGTTTAGACTACATAATCAACTTTGCATATTTTTTTCTATTTACAAAAATACACTGTTTTAGTGTCTTAAAAAAAGTAATTTTAAATTCTTTTAAAATCTGCAAAAATGATTAAGTTATTTCTATTTAAATTTATGAATATAACTAGGTAAACATAGAAATTATGCAAATGTCAGAGTGATAATTTACAAAACTTTAATCTCTAATAAATGTATTCCTGGAAATTTCTATTTATTTTATATACTCTCTAAACAAATACATCGATGTATCTAACAAAAAAAAGCTATCACAAAAAAAAATTGAAATAGGTTCTGTGTCAATATTTTATAAAATGTTGTTTGTCAAGAATTGTGGGAAACTCATTATTTTGACAATTTTCGCACTGAATAATGAATTTTGTATAACATATAAATGCTTAAAAAAGATTATGTAAGAGTTTATATTTTCGAATCATAATATTTACATATTAATTAAAAATTGATTTCATAAAATAAATTTACTTTTACACAAAAAAAATGATAACTTTAACTTAAAATACAAGTAATTTTAAGATAATTTCTTAAAGAGCTAGCTATTTCAAGAGAACACCAGATTTGTTTATTACCATATACTGTTATACTCATAGAGTTTGAATTGATCGTAGAAATTATTTATTTATTTAATTGTATATTTTGTATAAACAATTTTTAATTATTTAAATAATTATATTATATTTCATAATTTCACATT
>JABFPM010000009.1:0-21737 GCA_022817325.1 Idris sp. 1 HC-2018
TTTTTGTATGAAACTTTGTAAAAAACTTCTTCATACTTTAATGAACAACTTTCTCGCTTAAAGTATTTCGTTGAATGATTTTCGTAACTCACTTTTTTAATGACAAACTTAAAAAACGTGTTTTTTTTAACATTAAATTATTATTAACAAAACTATGGTTTATTATATTTTTATTAATTAATTCTCTTCTTTGAAATTTCCTGAATAAAATGATGTTTCAAAATTTAAATTTAATTGATTTATGACGATTTAAGTTTCTAAAAACATTGATTTTTGGTTTAAAAAAAATGAAAAAAAAATACAGTTTTTATTTTTTTTCTTGAAAAGTATTTGTCGAATTAAAAAATGTTAAATGGACAAAGTGTGTTTTTTTAATTCTACACAAGAAGGTATTTTTTTAAAATCGATTTTTTGAACTTTTTTTTTTTACTTTTTTTTCAGAATTAGACAATATTTTTACGCGACTTCGAGCGCAAGTCCCCTTATAGAATCCAGCCCTTCAATTGTAAGTTACAATTTTACTAAATTAGGTGTACTTATGAAAGTGAAAAAATTATTTTAACTAAATTAGATGATTGGCATTTAGGAGAACGTTCAAGTTATAATTTTAGCAAAAACTTTTATTACACAGTGATATCTTAATAACGACAATAAAAATAAATAAAAAAATAATTTTTCAAACAATTAACTAGTTGAAATCAGTTTTTGATTAGTAAAGAAATTTGAACATTCTTTTGAATGCAATTTATTGAGAAAAAAAAATTTAAAAAAAGTTATGCATTTGATTAATTGCATATATAAAATATATATTTATATCGTAATTTTTTCTAAACAAAAAAATCATGACTGAAAATTATTTATTTATGTGTTGGTTTTAATGTAATTTAAAAAATATTTGTGTAAAATTATTTATAATTTTTTAAAATATTTAACTAATTTTAGACAAATATTTTTAAAATATACGTTAACATAAATTTCACATATCGTTTGTGTAATGTGATATTTAGTTTAGATATTGCACAATATTCATTAATTTGTACTTTCTTTTAAAATAAAATATCATTACTTATTGTACTTGTTCATATAATATTTTATGTATACCTATAAGAAAACTTTAATTAATTCTATAAATGAATTTTGATTAATTTTATATTGAAAATTCAATTAAAGTAATTTTATTAAAAATTGTTTAGTTAAATCAATTTACTTAAAAAGAACAAAAAATTTTAATCAAATTTATGAGAAGTCATCAATTGAAATTAATTGGTAAGTTAATATTTTTTTGCTCCATATTTTTGTAATGTACTTTTTTTACTTAATATTGTCAATCTTTCACAAATTAAAATTAATCTTTTAAGATCAACTGAGGTAAGAGTGACACGGAAATACAAACTTGAACTTCGGAGTTATATAATTTCTTTCTTTGAAAATATTTTACATTTTCTTTTAAAACTTTTTTTGTCTAATTGAAAACTTCTTTTGAATTATACAAGATAATACAATGAAAGACAATTAAATAAAATTGTATAAACAGTATAAGCTTGCATAAATTATCCCGTATTATGACATAATTTTGAACATCCTTAAATTTATTTTTAACTTCGAAAATTAGCGTTAAAACTTAATTACATTTACAAAAATCTTTTACGATTGCATTTTTGAAAGTTTCATGTAACATTTAAATTGTCAGATGAAATATGTTAAAAATGCAAATTTACTATGAAAACATGAGTTAAACTAAATCATTAATGTTGAAACTAAATGTTTATCATTTAAACTACAATAATGTCAAGTGTCACAATTACGCCGGTCAACTCTGCAGAAAAATTATTTTGATTGATTTTTAACAATATTAATTTTAGTAAATTTAAAAGTTACTAAACGCAACGGCTAAACGTTTTTAACTATTATGCAAATGTTAAACTTTAGTAATCAACTTTATTCATTATTAATAACAAATATTATTATACTCGATTACAAATTCAATTACTTAATTACAAATGTCATAATAATTTCTTTCAACTATTTTATATTTATTTTAATTATTTTTTTTAAAGAATAAATCATATACTTGACATTTAAAATTATTTACCTATTTGATTATTTTGATTAATACAATTTTAATAATTATTTTATTAATAATAGCTGGCAATTTAACACATAGTTATAAACTTTCAAATTATACATCATTTCTTTCAGTTAGAACTATTATATTTAATATTCGTGTATGATATTAAATTTAAAGAATTTATTTTCGTAATCTATCTTTTCGTGCACCAAAATTTTCTCTAAATTTGAGTTAATCCTATAATATTTAAATGAGCTCACTAGTGATTAATAGTGAAAATATAAGTTCTTACTAAATAACGTGCAAGATCCCCCAAAACTATTGGATCCCACAAAATGAAGACTGAATATTTCTACTTGAAAAAATCAACAAAAATTATTCGAATTATACTACCACAACCTATTTTAGACTTTAATCCAAGAGACACCAGTTTAACAAAATTTGGACTAACTAGCAAGCTGTGTGCAATATATACCAAAAACTAAGCTATGATTATTAGGAAATAGAAGATAAAACTCGCTTCAGTCGGTGCAATCAACACTGATATAGACGTTGAATTTCTGGATTGCAGGTACGAGCAGTCGCTCACGTTCACCGAGGCTTATTTACCAATGACAATAATGTCCAAGTTAGAACCACTGAAGAGCCAGGAAGTAATGACTAGTGCCAAGCCAATGGAAGGCACAGCAAGCCCAAAGGAATCCCTGTCAAGTCCGAAGCGAGAGCTCGAGAGTCCGACATCCTGCAAGCAGTTCAGCGACGACGAGAGTGAGCCCCAGCTGGAGGCCGGCAAAAAGCGTAACACCTGTCAGCAGTGCGGACGAGTTTTTCGCACCGCAGTGAGCCTCCGAAAGCACGCGAAAAAGCACTCAGTCCGCAAGAACCGTAGCAACGAAACCGACAACGAGCCCAACAAGGACCAGGAGTTCATGTGCAAGACCTGCGACAAGGTGTTCCGCCACAAGAGCAACTACCAGAAGCACCTGATGCGCCACACCGTGGGCGACCTCGTCTGCAAGCACTGTCCCAAAAAGTTCCGGCTCTTCCGGGACCTCACTCGCCACGAGAAGACTCACTTCTTTCCCAGCTACGTCTGCAAGGAGTGCGACTACGAGACCACCGTGTTGGCGGCCCTCAGCATCCACATGCTCAGACACTCGGACAAGTCCGAGTTGCCGTTCAAGTGTTCCGACTGCGACAAGCGGTTCCGCAAGGCACTCGACCTGCAGGAACATTACAACATTCATTCAGGGGAAAAACCCTTCAACTGTCAGATCTGCGGCAGCGCGTTTTGCCTGAGGCGTCAGCTGTCGGCGCACTGTCGCAGACTGCATCCGGAGATGAAGGCCAACAAGGTCACTAGTACTGCTTGCGACATTTGCGGCAGGGTGCTGGCGACCAAGAGATCGCTCTTTCGTCACAAGGAGAGTCACAACCCCACGAAGCTTTATCTTTGTGACTTTTGTGGCAAGAGTCTGAGCAGTTCGGAGCATTTGAAGAAGCACAGGAGGATCCACACGGGCGAGAAACCTTATGTCTGCGACATCTGCGGGAAGGGCTTCACGGATTCGGAGAATTTGAGGATGCACCGCAGAGTGCACACTGGGGAGAAACCATACAAGTGCGATCAGTGTCCGAAGGCCTTCAGTCAGAGGTCCACGCTGACCATACACAAGCGAGGCCACACCGGAGAGAGGCCCTATGTCTGTCAGATCTGTCATCGTGGATTTTCGTGCCAGGGTAATCTTACGGCCCATCAAAAGTCTACTTGTGTTTGAGGATTTTTTTTGTCTTTAGAGTATTAGTGAGGAGTCTGAGAAATTTCGATGAACATTTGTGTAAGGTGCCAATTTGTAAGCTACTGGCATGGTTTTTGCTCTTACGAGTGAAAAGGATTTATTGATTAATTAAGTTGTGAACGTCAACTTTTTATAATAGTTATGTAATTTTATATGACAATTTTGAATAAAACTTGGTTTCATTTCAAAGAAATTATTATTTTGTTTAACATTTTTTTCCGCTTGTTTAAAACCTCATAGATTGGGATTATATTTATCAACAAACTAAATACCAACCGACCATGACGACCTCTAGCAGATTTTGATTTAACAATCGTGCAAAGAAATTAAATATCATAACATTTTGAGGTGTATGCGTAATGATTTATCAAAAAATGGATCTAGTAAAAAAGAAACAATTATTAATATATCTTTATTTATATATAATGCTTTTTTTGTATAAGTGTCAATACTTTTATGAAAATTATATAACTTTATATCAAAATTTTACGTAACAAACAAATGACGTGTTTTCTTAAATACAGCCCTTTGCATTAAAATTCAGCCTTATTAACACACGAAACTTGTCAAAATTTCAATAAAAGTTAAAGGAGTTTTAAAAAGAAATTTAATAACGTTTGGAACTCTCGTGCTAATTTGCTTGTTACAACTTGTATTAATTACAAGCTTCGAAACCTAAAACAAATCGAATGCCTTAAATGGAAATTGGAAAAATAAATTGTGAAAACAATTTCAAAATTAAAAAAAGAACATTGAACGTCGGTTCATTAGCGGTTCTTGTTTCAGAAAACAAACTCCAATAATCGAAGACAAACAGTCACTGAAGATTAATAACCAATCATTTAAGTTCAAAGATTTCTTTTTCTCCGAAGAACCGGAGGAAGCCGCGGACCAGAGCAGCTCATCGGACTCGGAGCTTCTAAGCAAGATCCGCGAGACCTGTCCTCTGTGCGAGATGCGCTTCGAGAGCGTCCGGCAGATGGAGCAGCACGTGAAGAGTGTCCACCAGCGTCGCTTCTGCTGCGACCTCTGCAAAAAGTCCTGCGCGACGCGTCGCGGCCTCGACAAGCACAAGGCCACCCACCAGACCGACCGCTACTACAGCTGCGCCATTTGCAAACGCAAATACAAGTGTCAGCAGAACCTGAAACGCCACGAGATTCGCAGCCACAGCAACAAGTCCCAGCCGGTTTACAAGTGCGACCTCTGTCGGCGGGACTACAAACAAAAGTTCGACCTGATCGTGCACCTGAAACGCGTGCATGACAGCGAACGTAGCATGTGCAGATTCTGCGGCCGCGAGGTCAAGGACATCAAGAGCCACGAATGGCGCCACGAGAAGCGCAACAAGGACACGGTTTATGCTTTTCCCTGTTCACTGTGCGGCCGCAAATTTCACAACAAAACGCGTCTGGAAAATCATCTGCTGATACACGCGGAGTCGTTCAAGTGTGACGACTGCGGCAAAGAGTACCGCGGACCGCGGGAGCTCAACGGCCATAAGAAGAAACACTTGAAGCCGCACAGCAAGTGCACGGTCTGCGGCAAATTTTTCACCAGTGTGAGCAACTTTTATCAACACGTGCTCACGCACGCGGGAATAAGACCGTACAAGTGCGACATATGTAGGGAAAACTTCACCCAGAGGTCGAGTCTGATCAGACACAGGAGAAACCACCCGGGACCGCTGCCTAAGCTAGTCACCGAGCAGCCGCAGATCGCCGAGCTCGCAAGGTCTTATCTCAATGTGATTAACAATGGCAGGAACGATAACAAAACTGATGATTTACTGTGATATAATTACTTCATTGAAGATATATTATGTATTTGGCAACCATTTATTGCTAGTTCGGAGTTAAATTGTTTTTATTGTTGTTGGTAAAATAGGTTTAAATTTCATTTTGGAAAGGAGGATCAACTTGAAGATTCTTAGTTTTGTTATATATTTCTTGGAAAGAAGAAAGTTGAATTTAAAAAATTGAATAAGTGAACATTGCAATATGAATTTATAAATTAGATAAATTATTGATGATAGAATTTTAAATATTCATGTTAATAACTGTTAGTTTTAATTGATAAATTGAAAGTAAATTAATTATATTTAAAGTTAATTGAAAGCTCTGCTCAATAACTGTGAATTCTTTTAACTTAAAGGTAAATTGATTTAAATTGTTTTATAACATTCAATTTTTAATCATAAACTTGCGGCTGTGTCTTTTCGAATTGCATATTTCAAATTATAACTAATATTGAAATTGACTCAGCAATATTCAGTTATAAACATGACTTTTAAAATTGATTCAGTGTTATTTAAAAAAAAATTCTTAAAGTCGTTATAAAAATTATGTCCAATATATTGATCATAATAATTGATTTAAACAACTTTTTTTCTTTATTCTTGCATTCCAATAAAACTAATTTTAACACCAGATTTTTGTTTTTAGGCGTAAAAAAGTGATCAAGAGGTTTATTATTCCAAGCAATCAAGGGACATTGACAAAAATTGTGGTATCCAAAGCTGTGACCTTACAAACTACAGAAGGACCAAAAAAACGACGAACCATCCAACGCAACAAGGCAATTGTAAAACGTATTCACGATGGACTTGGAAAAGTTCTTTTTGAGGATTCGGAAGAAGACAATTCAATAGTGCTTAAGCATGTGAATGGAAAGTTCAAATGCGTGATTTGTGAACGTATGTTTGACCTCAAACGAGACTTTACTCGGCACTTGAAAATCCACAAGGTCAGTCGCAGCCACAAGTGTTCGGTCTGCCAGCACTGCTTCAAAACCAAAAACGAACTGCACAAACACTCGGAGAGACACGCCTCTGGCTTTCAGGGCTACACATGCGACATCTGTGGCCTCTGCTACAAAACGCACATCGGCCTGAGCAACCACAAATTGCGTAACCATGACAGCAGTGCGCAAATTTTCCAGTGCAATCAGTGCAAAAAGATGTACAAAGTGAAAAACGATTTGCAGACCCACATCAAGGCTGCGCACACGGAATTCAAAACCATCTGTGAATTCTGCGGCGAGGAGTTGAACAGTCAGAGGGCGCTGCACCAGCACCGCAGACGTCACAAACGAGAGAAGCCGAAAGTTCGTTGTACAATTTGTAATTCAGGATTCACTAGCGAGCACAATCTCAAAAATCACATGCTGACACACCAAAAGGAAGTCAAGTGCACAGAGTGTGCACGCAGCTTCACCAGTCTGCGCACGTTGGAGTACCATAAACAGTGTCGTCACGTAAACAGGGTCGCAAGAATTTGCTCTATTTGTGATAAAACGTTTAAGAGTTTAAACAGTTTGAGGATACATATTCTCACACACGAGAAAGAACGTCCGTATAAGTGTGATGTTTGTGGCGAGGGCTTCACTCAAAGGTCGAGCATGATGCGCCACAGACGGGGCCACCCGGAGAGGTTCTCGCCGCCACCGCCTGTGCCCATAACGTCCATTGTTAGGCAAATTGAACAACGACATATGTTTCAGAAAAAGTCCACATAAAATACTTAGCTTTTTTTTATAAATATGCAGTATTTTTCGTTTAAATGTTTTTTTATAATAGACATGCTTTTTTATAATAGATAAGTACTTTTTTTTAATTTAATTACAATTAAGTTTAAGGATAGATTACAGAAAGCAAAGTCTATGAGATTGTGATCTTATAAAAGTTTTATTAGGAGAATTTATTTAAAAAATAGAATGTCATTTCGTAATAAAAGAGTGATTTTTTTTAAGTGATAAAACTGAATTAAAAACAATGTATTGTAAGGGTAAAACAAAGCTTGTGATAATAGCTTTGTAATGTTGAAAAAAGCTCAATGGAATTGATATTATAGTTTGTTAGTTGTAATTGTTGTTTCCAAGATTGTTTCTTTTTCTTATGTAATCTTGAAGATGTAAACGTTGTTCAAAAAAAATAAAATTATTATTAACGTATCTTTTAGTTTACATGTTACCTTTATAAAGAATAGAAACAAAATGATTATTTGATATTTTATAGGAAGAAACAAAAATTACGAATATGTTATAATTAAATAATTTATAAATCTTAAATTAAAGAAATCATTGCAATTATTTTCAACTTAAATTGATATTAATTTGCATTTTTTATTTATAATTTAAAAAAAGAGGATATAAGAATATTAATTTAACATTTTTGGTTTAATATTAAATTTCATTAGAATGAACAGTAAGTATGAATTTTTTTTATACAAATCACTACATTTTATTATATTTCAGGAAAGTCATCGGTTTAACATTAATTCCAAATTTTATTTTTCAGTATTGTACATATGCAAGTGTTTTTATATGTAAATTATATACTTCAGATATTAAACAATAAGATGCAAACCTAATTTATGCTCGATCAAATAACTGACAAAAATATATAGGAAGACAAAATGGTAGTATTTTTAAGCATGATATTTTTCTATTCTTATTTCTTCTAAATCTTAACTGTTAGTTTATTTTGCTATTTTTTATTAAATAAAATGATTTTATTAATGGATTTATTTTGTCAATAGATAAATCAACCAAATTTCTGTTCTTTACAAATTATCAACTCTAAAATCAAATTAAAACTGACGTGCTTTCCTTTTTATTATAGGTGTAAACTAGCGGACACATCTTTTCTAACAGTAAAATTGGGCAAGGATTATTTTCGAATTCCAAAATCCCTGCAAGCGTTCATGACCAAAGAAGATGAAATCAACAAATTAATTAGCAATAAATCTGATACAAAAACTGGAGGCAAAAAAAAGCGAAATCACGTTTGCGAAATTTGCTCAACTGCGTTCGACAGAAAGAGCAAGTTGACCAATCACATGCTCAAGCACACTGACTCCCGACCGCATAAATGTTCGGTCTGTTCCAAGGCTTTCAAAACGGGAGCATACTTGTCGCGGCACTCGGAGATTCACGACGACTCTTTGAGACTGCATGCTTGCTCCCTGTGCGACTTCAAAGCCAAAACCAAACCCTATCTCAAAGTCCACTACATTCGCCGACACACAAACGACTACAATTACAAATGTCAAATTTGCGGCAAAATGTTCAAAGTTCAGTCGGACTACACAACCCACCTGAAGGACCACGATACAGAGTCGTGTGTGTGCGACATATGCGGCACAAGTTACGGCAGCAAAAGCTCCCTCTACTTTCACAAACACTATAAGCACAAGACCAAGGTCAAGGACTTTGCCTGCAAGGTTTGCAAGAAGAGGTTTAAGAGTCAGAAAAATTTGGACAGCCACGCGGAACTGCATAATATTAAGTATGTCTGCGAGCAGTGCGGCATGGAGTTTAAGTTCAAGTACGGTCTGACCAAACATCTGAGAACACACTCGAGCGAGAAGTTGTATTTGTGCGCGATCTGCG
Source organism: Idris sp. 1 HC-2018 (assembly GCA_022817325.1). Classification (NCBI taxonomy): domain Eukaryota; kingdom Metazoa; phylum Arthropoda; class Insecta; order Hymenoptera; family Scelionidae; genus Idris; species Idris sp. 1 HC-2018. The sequence goes on from JABFPM010000009.1 coordinate 9,259, forward strand.
GCAAGACTTTTGGCTGTCTGAGCTCGCAAAAGATTCACCTTTTGATGCATGTCGGGGAGAGGCCTTATGTTTGTGACGTTTGTGGACAAAGTTTCACACAGAGGTCGCCTATGATGCTGCACCGAAAAAAGCATCCGGGACTGCGACCGCCTCCGCCACCTATCAAAATCACTGAACTGCTACACGGAGTGCAGGACAAAATTATTGTGAAAAAAGGGACCAAGTGATTTGGAAAATTTCGTTGTTTTTAAATTGTATTATTGATTTACTTTGATTTTTCATTCATTTTATTGTTAAAACAAAAGTACTTTTAACAGACTGTCTTATTAATAAATTTATTAATTTTGTTGTTAATAAATGTGGAGAAACGTTTATTATGATTGAAAATGTTCTCGAATTTTTTTTCGAACTTTAAGTAGAGAATGAATCCAAAAGAAAACTCAAAAATGCACCGTAGTTGTCTAAGTGATGATTAAAATAAAATACCTGATTTAATTAAAATCAGATAGTGGTTACTAAAAACTAATTATTATTGTTTTAGGCTCGATGTGTTTGAAGAGCATCGATCAAAAATCAACCAACCGAATTCTCGACGAAAAGCGTACAATGATTCGAAAATAAAGGCTGATTCGAAAATAACTTGTGAAGTTTGTAACTTGAAATTTAAACACCAAAGCAAAATGCTGCGACATATGAACAGCAAGCACAGTTTGCGACGACCCTTTAAGTGCACCACGTGCGACAAGAGTTTCAAATACAAGTGCGATTTGAAGTTACACGAGCTGGCACATCAAGGCAGTGCTGTGCAATACTCGTGTTCTGAATGCTCTTACCGGACACGAACGAAAAACAATTTGAACACCCATTACATAAGAAAGCACACGTGTGAGTACAAATTTTCGTGCGAACACTGCGGCAAGGCGTTCAAGGTCGAGTGGGACCTGAAATTTCATATGAGTACGCACACAAAGGCGCAGACCATGTGCGATATCTGTGGTCGCTTTTACGTCAGTGAGCACGCCCTCTACAAGCACAGAAAGGGTGTACACTTGAACAGCTATGATTTTTGTTGTCAAATTTGTAACAAAAAGTTATTGACGCAAGAAAATTTGCAGACACATTTGCGCCAGCACAATCAGTTGTTCGAGTGCGACATCTGTGGCAAGCAATTTGCACTGAAAAAGTATCTTCAGTCGCACAGTTTGGTGCACAAAAATGGCAAACCCTTTGTCTGCGGGGAGTGTGGCAAACAGTTTAGAACGGCTAATATGATGAGTAGACACATGCCGACGCACTCCACGGATAGGCCTTTTGTTTGTGATTTGTGTGGGAAAACGTTTAAGAGACGTACTTACATGAAACAGCATCGGAAAAAGCATGCGGAATCCGGCATTTATTGTTCTTCAATTTCTGATCCAAATTCTTCTATTTAAAAATCTAATTTTGAGTTTGTATTAACAAACTTGAATTGTAAGTTTGATGAAATACATTCTTTTATAGAAGAATGAATGGTATCAATAAATGAAAGTCCTAGTCATTGGTTTTATTAAACTGTCTTGTGAAACAATTTTTATTTTTGATGAAATTTTTGTTTCTGTAAAACAGTATTTTTTCTGTTTACAAAAAAAAATAAATATCAACTTGTTTATTATTTATGAAAAAATGTTTTTAGTTTCTAAACAATATTATATCAATTTTAGTGTGTCAGTTTTCAATATAATTAAAAAACAAATAGTCAAAATAACATACAAATAAAGTATTCTTTATAATTAGCAGTTTAATATTGGAATATTTTAATTTTTGTTTAAATACTCTGATCTAATTTAGTTTGTTTTTCATTCGTTTTTACCAATTAAATTTAAACACAAATATAAAAATTGTATTCTGTAAGTTTTTTGATAAGAAATTTTAATTTTTATACTTTTTTGTATAATTTGATCAATTGTGCTGTAATAAATGAAACAATTACTTTTACTTTTGGTAAGTAAATATTTAAGAATATTCAATGTCAAATAAATATTGCACTTCATTATTTCAATACAGACTGTGTTAAGTTGAAATAAAAATTATTTTCTCAAAGATTTTTAACTTTAACTAATTTGTATGTACTTACTGAAAAATCTCCACCTTAAAAATACAAATTCCATCTATTACCGAAAGTCTTTCAAGTTTAATAATTCAAACAATTACAATTTCGTTGAAAAATTTCGGTATCAGAGGGGTATATCAACTTTACTAATACCTTTTTTTAAAAGTGATTAATAAAAAAAAAACACAAAATTATTAAACAGTGAAAAATCGATCAAAAACGTTGAAATTGGAAACAATTGTACTCATCATAAGAAGACATTATTCATAATTATCTAAAACATAGTATATTACTATCTACTGGCGATTATCATATATATTATTTAATATACATACGAACAAATTTTTTTTGTTTAAGGAAATGGAGCAAAGGTTACCACTGTGAAAAGTGCAACCTGCAGTTTCCCTTGGAGAGTATGTTCAAGCGTCACAAGGCGGTGCATCGGAAAACTTTTCGAGGGTCCATCAAAAAGCCAAGGTCAAAGAAAGTTGTCGCACTAAACATAGACAGCTGGGAAGAAGAAACATCTGAAACTGAAGAAGAAAGACCTGACAGTGAAGCGGAAAGACCCGAAAATGAACAAGAAACAGAGGTTCAACGAATAGAAGAAGTCTTCCTCGAAGAAGACAATCAGTTGACCGAGCTGAAAGTGATGGCCGACGACGTGCAGGACTACCACTGCTCTGAGTGCGACTACCAAACGACCCTGAAAATTTTGCTTGACGCCCACCAGGCGCATAAGCACAGCGAACAAGACAGCTTTTCCTGTTACATGTGCGACTTCGTGTGTCGCCGCAAGAGCGCGCTCACCGCACATATCAGCAAAAGCCACCGTGTACGCAAGTCCGAAAGCGAGGACTGCTTTGCCTGCAATCTCTGCGATTTCAAGTGCACTAAAAAGAACACCCTCTACTCGCACAGACGACGTCAGCACATGCACAGTACTGAGAGTGTCGTGCACGCCTGCAAGGAGTGCGGTTTCAAGACCAATAAGCGTAGTTCCCTTTACTCCCACCAGAAGCGCAAGCATCGTATTTTTAAAAAAAATGGCGAAGAGCAAGAACTCTTCTGCTGCGATCAGTGCGACTACAAAAACAAAAACAAATACGAGCTCAAGATCCACGTGGCACGTAAACACTCGGTGGAATTCAAATTTGTCTGCGAATTTTGTTCGAAGAAGTTTAAAGTGCGAGGAGATCTCACGAATCATGTGAGATTCACGCACAGAGAGCAGCCGGTTATTTGCGATGTTTGTGGGAAAACTTGTCTGAACAGTAACTCTCTTTATGTGCATCAGAAGTTTGCTCATTATAAGGCAAAGTATGAGTGTCAGATTTGTAAAAGGAGGATGGTGAGTCAGGAGAACCTGAACGAGCACATGCTCAAGCAACACGAGCAGAGAGAGAACGCTGTGTGCGAGGAGTGTGGCAAAACTTTTTCGAGGAACAGCAGACTAAAGGTACACATGCGGATACACACGGGTGACCGACCGTACAGCTGCACGGTTTGCGCGAAAAACTTTGCCAGGAGAACCGCGCTGAAGCAGCATCTGCTGATACATACTGGGGTCAGACCTTATATCTGCGATATCTGCGGAAAAGCGTTCACACAGAAACCGGGTCTGATTAGTCACCGCAAGTCACACCCGGGAACACACCCACCACTGCCGAGGGTGCTTATAGATCACATTTTGAACGACGTTATGCCGAGTTAGAACTTTTGTGTTTACTTAATGAAATGAACACTGTGAACAAAAAAAACTTTTGATACAATTATTTTTGACCGTTGTTCAATAAGTATTTTATTATTGTAATACTTATACATTTTTTGTTGTAATAATTGATGGTGGAAATTGACAAGATACTTTAATATTGATGTTATTGTGAGATTAATATATTTTTAATTTTAATTGGTCATGCAAATTATAGTTCAATTTAGTTGTTTTTTTTACAATGTTCAATTTGTTTGCATAAATATGTGAAAATAGTTTCATTTTGTAAAATAAAGTAATATTCAAGAAGACTAATGCTGGGCGGTTATTTGTTTACATACTTTTTGTTTTTGTTGAAATTAGAATAGATATCCTCCCGTTATTGGAAGGTTTTTTTTTTATTTCGGATTTTGTAAACTTATACATTTTATTTCATTTAAACGTCGGAGACAAAAAGGTAAGACTCTTATAATCAAAGACGTTTTATTTCACTTGAAAGCAAAATAAAAATTCTTGTTTTTATAATTTAATAACAACAAAAATTAGTATATTAGGAATTAATATAATTCCTGTAATTTGAGATAATATGCTAATTTTGAACAAATAACAAAGAATATTTATTTTAATTCAGAATCGAACATTTACATTTTCTTAATCTCTGCATTCGAACCCCTCTTTTCATTTTTACTTTTGTGGTATCAAACTATCGCGTTAATCGAGAGATGCCTTGAGATAATTTTTATTTTATTTAACATATTTTAAAAATTATATATTTCAACAAAAAATTTTAATTCGAAATGTACAATAATTTAATAAGACATAATTTATTTATTTATTTTTGTCTTTAAATGAAGTATTTGTTTGGGTTAAGAAATAATTGAGTTGATTTAATTAACTCGAAAAAACTGAGTCCGTTTTGCGCATGTATTGTGGCTCAGCGATAAAGTTAGGACACGATCAAGGACAAATCGAGTTCAGCTGTGCATTCTAGCTTTGGTGATTCTGTCAAGTCCCAAGGTCAATTTTTCGAACTGAATACTTAAACATTAAGGTAATGTTCCTTATACATTTTACAGACAGAAGTTGGTTTCTATAATGTTACAACTGCTTTTGTGAATCAAAAAATACAAATTTTAAACACGAATGTTTTTGATCTGATCATTAGACAAATTTGTTTTCTAAATTTCACAGGACAAGTTACTTACTTTTAATTTGACTGATTTATTTTTTATTAAAAGCTTCCATTTAATGGAAGCACCTGTCTTGGACTCTTTTCGTTTTTCTTTTTTTTCGTTAATCATTTGCATAATACTTAATTTGTCTAATTTGTATTATTTTAAATTTCAGAGTGTCGCGTAAGGAAGGACAATTCTTTTATGGAAATCAAACAATCACAATGCAACCATGGCAGGTCGTGGATTTTGAGGGATCTCTATATTATGCATTTTTAGCTGTGAATCAGACTTCTCAAGTCACAGAAAAGTCAACAGAAAATGTAACAAACCCTGAAATACGTTTTATTAAAAATGAACCTAGGGAAGGTTTATTACAGTTTGTGGCAAAAAACAAAATTACACTCAATAGCAAAGTTCATAAGAAGACAGCCTTAAAATTAAATGAACAATTGGTCGGAGAACATTTAGTGGTCGAACAGGAATTGGAAGAAATAGTCGAAGATAATGACATAAACGAAGACGAAGAGGATGGAGAAAATATAATAGAGGCGTTAGATGAATATTATGTAATTAATGTGAAAAATGAGTCTGAAGTGAAGGACATAAATGAGGCCTCTTTGGAAAATGAAATCTACATTTGCCAATTGTGCAATGTTTGCTTTCCACTAAAAGAAATGCTGAGGCGCCACGAGCACAAGGTTCACAACAGTGAAGCAAATTTAAAAGACCGATTTGTCTGCCAACAAGAGGAGGAGTATATTTTGGATAAAGATAATGTTTTAGAAAAAGATTATACTTTGGAAAAGGATTACACTTTGGAGTCTGTCGAAAGGTACAGCTGCAGTTTTTGTCTGTACGAAAGTACAAACAAATCGACTCTGCAGTCGCACATAAGTCGCAAACACTCAAAGCGCCGGGACGCTGCCAGCAAATTGGAAAGCACAAATGAGTTTGGCTGCGACATCTGCGAGTTCAAGTGTCCGAACAAGCGACGTCTGAAGGAACACCTCGAACGCAAACACGTGTCCGAGTGTAAGTACGAGTGCGAGTTCTGTGGAAAGAAGTTCAAGGTGAAAGGCGACATGCGACTGCACGTCAGATTCAAGCACAAAGAGAGTCCGATAGTCTGTGACGTCTGCGGCAAGACCTGTTCCAATAGTAACTCTCTCTATGTGCACCAAAAGTGGGCCCACTTTAAGCCCAAATTTGAGTGCGATATCTGCAAGAGACGCATGGTCTCGCAGGAAAACTTGGACCAGCATATTCTGCTGCAGCACGAGAGGAGGGAACGCTTTGTTTGCGAGGAGTGCGGCAAGCCTTTTCAGGAGAACCACAGATTGAAGCAGCACATGATGACCCACACGGGCGACCGACCTTACGACTGCCACATCTGCGGCAAGGCTTTCGCCAGACGCACCGCCTACCGACAGCATTTGCTCATTCACACGGGACAGCGACCTTATGTCTGCGATATCTGCGGCAAATCTTTCACCCAGAAACCGGGACTGATTTGTCATAGAAAGTCCCATCCGGGAACACATCCGCCTCTGCCTGTTGTTCACATAGACCACATTCTCAATGATTTTATGAAAAAGGATGATTAATGTGAAGAATTCATTTTTGATGGGCTTATAGAATTTGGCTTCAAATTAACTTTGGTTTTTGGTTTATATTTGATTCATTTTTTAATTTGTTTCTCTTAGTTTCGAAGACATGATTAGGACTTTTTATGAATTTCATTTTTATAATATGCTAAATAAGTGTAAACTTACTTGTGAGTTTGTATATTTGAATTTCGAATTAATGGTTTATTATATTTCAAATTTGTAAATATATTGGTAGAAATTATTGTTTCTATGTAATGTTGTTACTGTACAAATGTTGTATAAATATTAAGAATATTCTAAAAAAGTGGACAGTCATTGTGTACATCCCCGAAATCAGTAAAATAATAAAATACGTGTTTAAAAGAAAAGTGAGTTTGAAAGTTAATTAAGTATGGAATAGAAATTAAATATCTAAAATCGAGTCGAGGGTTTTATGATATGTCAATCACATTTTTTCAATATAATAGATTAAAAACTAATAATTATTGATCCACAAGTCTTTTTTTTACAATTTTAAAATTCTTACAATTGTAATGTTTATAATTTATTTTGATCGGACTCATTAAAGTTGATGTTTCGAATTTGTAGTACCGATGTGATAATGTACCAATTTTTATTGTAAGTGAAAAATCAATTGAATGTCATATTTTATTAACAATTAAGTGTGTACCTGGGAACGATGATTCTTCAAGGATATCAGGTATTTTTAGTAAACTTAAAAAGGATAAAAATAAAAGAATTTTAATTTTAAGTGAAATTAATGAATACAAATTTGGTAATTTCTTGAAAAATCCAAACACAAGTAAAAAACAAGTAGAAAACAGAAACTTTTAATAGGAACATTTTGTTTAAAATAAGGTATACGCATAAAATACAAAATTATTATTTCCAAATTGAAAAATTTATTTCCAAATTTCTTTACAATTAATTTACTTTTCAATAAAAACCATTATTCAATAATTAACAAGTTTTAATATATTTTCTCAAATTCAATAATAAATAATAACCAGCTCATAAATGTAAATCAATAATAATTATTAATTTAGCTGAATATTTATTCGTGACATATTCTTTTTGTTTTAGGCGAATCTTTGTTAAGGATATATCATCTTTGATGGATTCCGAGCCGACTCCGACCGTGCCACAATTCAAATTTGTAAACGTCGGCGAGATCACCGAGCTGAAGCCGCCCCCAAAAACCCACACAAGAATGTCCGTCTGGCGTTGCGACCTGTGCCTAAAAATGTTCAAGTCAGCTTACTACCTGAACATTCACAAGCGCAACCACACCCTCGAAAACGAGGTGAACGAGACTAAGGAGGAGGAGAGTCTGCTACAAGTTATTCTAGACGAAGACGTGGACAATGACTATTACTTCAACAACAACAACGCCTCGAACCATCCCTTCCCACTTCCAACCTTATCCTGCAAACTCTGCGGAATCAAGTACCGAAAAGTAAATTCTCTGAGCAAACACTACGAAAAATTTCACGAGGAGTTCACCGACTTTCTTTGCGACCAATGTGGCTCAAAGTTCACCTCACATGCCGACCTCGCTAATCACGTGAACATCCTCCACAAGGACCCTCTGATGTGCGAGGTCTGCGGGAACATGTACTGTAACGTTTACCGTCTGCACAACCATCAAAGGAGGATGCACTTCCCCCCCGAGTTCAAGTGCAAACTCTGCAGGAAATTCTTCACCACGAAGGAAAATTATGATGCGCATGTGCAGCGCCACGAGGAAGCCGAGCCTCTCGAGTGTGATGAGTGCGGCAAGCTTTTCAAACAGAAGAAGGACATCAGAAAGCACGTGATAGTTCACTCAAACTCAATGCCCTATGTCTGCAAGCTCTGTAACAGGAGTTTCAGGACTGTCAACAGTGTTGGCCAGCATTTGCTTCTGCACACGGGTAAAATGCTCTACTCTTGTGATGTCTGCGGTAAGGTTTTCGCGCAGAAAGCCGGGCTGACTGGACACAGGAAGAAGCATAAGGGTCCGCTGCCACCACTGCCTGCGGTTCCCATTAGCCATATTGTTAAGGATCTGTACACGCAGGACGATCATAATATGGTTAAAAAGAATAAGAAAAAGAAGCAGGTGCAGAAGGATACTAAGAAGAGAAAGAGTGTCGAGGTTCAGAATTTAGAAAACGAGGTGAAGAAGAGGAAGAGTGTTGAAGTTCAGAATTTGGAAGGCGAGGTGAAGAAGAAGAAGAGTTTTGAGGTAGAGAATTTGGAAGGCAAGATCAGGAAGAGTACGAGGCCCAAAAGGCCAAAGGTGAAGGAAGACTTTATTTAAGAAAATGAAAATAAGTGAACGTTTGTACATCGACTGTTATATATGTCTTTTGTTATTAATATTTATTTTGTAACTTTCGTACAGTGTCAGTATTGAATGATTATTAACGTTAGATGAATGATTGTAACTTAATAAACAATGTTTGTTTGTGTTCTTGTAAATGAGGTTTTTTCTATTAACAAATAAACTGTTCTTATAAATTTGGAATAATTTTATATATATAATTTGGTAGTTTTATAGTTTCAAAATTTCATTTAAAGAGTAAGAGAGAGAGAGAGAGAGTAAACTTGCTGTAAAATAAGGATGTTGTAAGCAAAACGTTTAAGAGTTGTGGTATGTAAAATAAAATGTGTGTATTTAAAACTTTTGATTATATATATTTATAAAAGACTTATTGTAAGTTTTTATCGATTAAAGACTATTACATTACAACCAACAGAAATAAGTTACGTAATGTGAGTCAATAAATGAAACTAAATATTATTTTATCTCTAAAAAAATTCCTGAAAATAAATTGTCTTCAAAAGTAATTAAACTAAGTTTCTTTTTCCACTTATTTCTAGTCGTCTTCTATTTTATTTAAAACTTCGTTCTACTTTCAAATGAAAACTCTCGTTACAGTAAACATTTCTTTTTAAATGTTTCAGATCGTCAGACGAAAGAGACAGTGGAATATTTATTTTCGATGAAGAGTCCATTACCATGCGTAAGTGGCAAATACTTGAGTTCGATGGTAAGCCCTACTACGCTTTCGTGCCGGAAAACGAAAGTCCTCTAGACGAAAGCTTTCTCACCGAAGAGGACGAAGAAGACACATCCAAAAATGCAGAACAATTAAAACTGACAGCTTTGAAAGACGAATTGCTTGAATACTCATCGGAGGATGAAAATTTTTACGAAGAATTTGAAGAACTTGCCGATAACGATGATGAAAAAACCGCAGAAATTTCTAGAGAAAATGAGGATCAAGAAAAAGAATTCCAAGTGAATTTGGGCGAGTCCAAGGTTCTTTTCCAAAAGTTGGACCTGAATGTCCTCAATTCCAAAGTGGAAACCATCGAAGCCGAGGACGTTGAGCCGGAATTCGAGAGTCTGGATGAAGATGAATTTTTAGAAAGCAGCCCCACCAAGACACCCGGCAAAAGAAGCACAAGAAGTTCGTCAGATGGCGCATTGAAATGCAAAATTTGCTCGGAAACATTTGCCACAAATTTGCTGTTTAAAAAGCACGTCGCCTGGAGCCACAAGCGCAAAGTTTACATCAAAGAAAATGGTGTCTACGTTTGTTGCGTGTGCGACTACAAAACCGTGAAGAAAAACCTCTTTGCTTCGCACATACAGCGCAAACATGAAACCATGTCGGAGAAAAAGCAAAACCCCCCAGTTTATCCATGCGCAGCTTGCGGATTTGAGTGTCGTTCCAAGCATTCACTGCAGTCGCACTTTATCCGCAAGCACACAGACAAGTTCGAGCACCAGTGCAAATTTTGCAACAAAAAGTTCAAGGTCAAAGGCGACCTCACCAACCACGTGCGATTCCACCACAAAGAAAAGCCGATCAACTGCGAGGTTTGCGGCAAACTCTGCCTGAACAGTGGTTCCCTCTATGTGCACCAAAAGTGGGCCCACTTTAAGCCCAAATTTGAGTGCCCGGTCTGCCACAGACGAATGGTTACACAAGAAAATTTGAAACAGCATATGGTGTCTCAGCATGAGAAGAGAGAAAAAATTGTCTGCGCCGAGTGCGGCAAGACTTTTACGAAAAAAGATTCCTTCAAAAGACACATGGCGGTTCACACCGGAACCAAACCGTTCGCCTGTGTGATCTGCCAAAAACACTTTGCACGCAGGTCACAGCTTCGACAGCATTTGCTGATTCATACTGGGAAGAAGCCATTTGTTTGTGACATCTGCGGTAAGGCTTTCACCCAGAAACCGGGTCTGATTTGTCATAGAAAAATTCATCCGGGTCCGCATCCGCCTTTGCCGGTGATGCCCATCGGGGACATTGTGAAGGAATTCACCGAGGGATTTTATGTAGAGCCGGAAATTGAGAGCCAGGATAATGAATAGATTATTATTATTGAAATGCAAAGATTATCGCAAGAAGAGAAATTTTTTGATACGAATAATTAGTTTCATGAGTTTTTTTTTATTGTTTTTTGTTCTGAAAATTTAAGATTTTTCACGTTTTTTTTTTCTAATAATTTCTTATAACATAAACTGATAATACTTACAAGTACGAATTAAGTTTTGTAGCTGAAAATTTCTCTGGTTTAGTGAAATATTTAATATATTGTCTACAATGAAAGATCATTTTTTAATTAAAGCATTTATTGACATACCACATAAGCAACTATATGTTTTATAAAAAAAAGTACTTGAATACTTTAAGCATTTTTTTTATTAATGACTTTTAGTACAAAAATTCAATAAATATTTTCTGAAGTGTATTTTTTCTTCTCGTCAGTCAACAAAAAGAATTTTTTTAAAACGTTAATTTTTTTTATACTTAAAAAAGTTTTAAATAATATTATTTATGTATGGATACCAGTTATCTGTGTATATTATAAATGTGCACAGAAATAATATTCTTTTCATCTTTCTTTTTTCTTTTTTGGGATAAATCAATGGAAAAAAGTTCAAGTGGTATGGGATGACTTTTTTAATTGCTTCCTTAGATATGCTAGGCCACGTGTGCACTGTGCAAGCTGAGAAATTTTTATAGTTCTACGCACGTATTCGTGCGTAATCCCCATTTGACACTTAAGCACGCGCTTCTTGTAGGATATGATGTGCTTAACCTGTGGAAAATTTTAAAGATTTTGTTTTTAAGTCAATAAGGTAAGTTTGATATAAAGTTATTTCTATCATTTTTTTCGATAATCTACGTCATAAATATTTCAAAAATTTATGAAAAAATAAAAACAAATGTTTTTTTCTTTTGTATAAATACATTTGTGAGCAATTAGTGCAAAATTATTTTTTTATATTCGTTTTCACATTTATTTGTACGTTGTAGGTTGTCAAGAAAAGGCAATTTCAGACAAATGTTTTTTTATTATATATATATTTTTATTAATTAAGAAATAAGAACATTCTATCACATCGAATCACAAATTATTTTTATATTGTAACAATATTTTTAATTAACATTCGAATTGATTTTTAAAAGTACTGAAATATATTTACAGTGAAGAAGCAAAATATCAATAATTTTATAAAATGTAACTTATTTATTCTTGTGCAAGATTTACATTGCCCGTTAATTTGTTTAGCAATCAGTTTCTAAAGGAAAAAAATTGATTGAATTGAGTCTAATAAAAGATAATTAAAAGCCAAGATCAAATTATTAATTTGTTATACATATTTCATAAAATTGTAACAAACTAATTATATGCAAAACTTCTTTGAATTTTCAATGAATATTATTTCTTTATTTAAATTAATAAAAAAAATTATTTATTGATATTAGATAGAAATCAATTTAATGTGACAATTATCAACTTTTCGCTGTAATATTTCATGTGGGCAATAATAAAATTATGATAACTTTTCATGTTTGAATGATTTCTTTATTATTTTGTAACATAAA